>JAJLRJ010000006.1:31089933-31309933 GCA_024195265.1 Dendrophyllia cribrosa
AGTTTGAATGATGCAGGGATTGGAGAAAAAGATTTTGAACACGCAAAATATGTCTGGCAGAAATGGCAGATGAAAAACATGGGAGAGTTCCACGATCTCTATCTGAAAACAGATGTATTGTTGCTGACCGATGTTGTTGAAAACTTCAGAAAACTTTGCGAAGAAAACTATGGACTGGATCCTGCCCAGTTTTTCACGACCCCAGGGATGGCATGGAACGCAATGCTGAAAATGACTGGAGTTTCTTTGCAGCTTCTGAATGACGTAGATATGCTGCTGATGGTTGAACGAGGGATGAGAGGAGGAAACGCAAATGCATTCAAGCGATACGCAAAGGCAAACAATCGGTTTATGAAAGATTTTGACGAAACACAGCCTGCAAAGTTTCTGGTTTATCTAGACGCAAATAACCTTTATGGCTGGGCAATGTCAAAGCCTCTTCCAGTTGGAAAGTTTGCCTGGATGGATGATCCGTCAAAATGGAAGGCATTTGTGGATGGAGAAGGCGTAGGATGCATCCTGGAAGTAGATCTAGAATATCCAGAAGAACTGCACGATGACCATAATGATTTCCCGCTTGCTCCAGAAAGTCTCAAACTAGATGGAGTGTGGAAACTGACTCAAAATCTAGAAGATAAAGAAAGAATGGTTCTGCACGGAGAAAATCTGAAACTCTTTCTTTCCCTGGGGATGAAACTGAAAAAGATTTGGAGAGGAATCTCATTTCAAGAAGCTCCCTTCATGAAATCATATATTGAGACAAACACAAAACTAAGAATGAACGCAAAAAATGCATTTGAAAAAGATTTCTTCAAGCTGATGAATAACTCAGTGTTTGGAAAGACCATGGAGAATGTGAGAAAGCGTGTTTCCATTGAACTGGTTAAAGATGTTGAACGAGCAGAAAAACTGATCAATAAGCCAAACTTTGCTGATCTGCAGATTTTCGATGAATTTTTGATTGGGATAAAGATGAGAAAGACGCAGGTCCGCATGAACAAACCAGTTTATGTTGGGATGTCAATCTTGGATCTCTCCAAAACCCTGATGTATGTCTTCCATTATGGCTACGCAAAAGAAAAGTGGAAAGATCTGCAGGTTCTTTACACGGACACAGATTCACTAGTCCTGGAGATTGGGACAGAAGATTTCTTTGCAGATATTGCAGATGATGTTGTTGAATGGTTTGACACAAACGACTTTTCCAAAGATCATCCTGCAGTGTTAAATGGACTGCCCATTGTAAAAGAAAACAAGAAAAAGATTGGGCTGATGAAAGATGAATGCGCTGGAAAAATCTTAACGGAATTTGTGGCGCTGAGACCAAAACTCTATGCTTTCCTGTTGGATGAAGGAAAAGAAGAAAAGAAAGCAAAAGGCGTGAAAAAATGCGTGAGAAACCAGTTACGATTTGACAATTTCATGAAATGCTTGAAAGGAGAAGGAAAAATACTCAGGAAACAAAACGTCATTCGCAGCAGAGAACATCATCTTTTTACAGAACGAATGGAGAAGATTGCACTGTCTGCCAATGATGACAAGAGAGTGATTTTAAAAAACGGCATAGATACATTTGCAAAAGGACATTGGAGACTGAGATGATTTTCAGCAGAATATATTTTCATTTAACAGCCAGGTTCCTTCTGGGTAAATAAAAATAGAAAACAAAAAATCTCAAAAATAATTTTGAAAAAAGATTTTGGGAGAGAAAAAAATGAGATCAAAAATAATCCATATTCTGCTGAAATTTCAGCAGAATATTTCTCCAGAAAATCTTTTCTGAATTTCTGGAGAAACTTTTTGTCAACTGAATTTCTGGAGAAAGTTTTTCTCTCCAGATTTTTTTTCTGGAGAAAGTTTTTTTCAACTGAATTTCTGGAGAAAAAAAAGTTTCTCCAGATTTTTTTTTCTGGAGAAAGTTTTTGTCAACTGAATTTCTGGAGAAAGTTTTTTGTCAACTGAATTTTCTCTCCAGATTTCAACTGGAGAATTTCTGGAGACAGTAGATAGGTTATCACGGCTGACAGTGGATCTCGAAGGCCCCCCTTAATTTGAGCGTTTCTAAATTTAAAATGAGTCTTGAAGAGATAGATAGAATATGCTTTATTTGACAGGAATATGAAGTGGCACTTTTACAATCAATGAAAATATATCTCTGACAAATTAAACAGAAAGTTGGCATTTAGAGATGCTGCGAAATTTTGGGAGAAGATGAGAAACGAGATTCTGGAATATTTTTATTGAGTTGTGATGGTTTCAACATAACGAGTCAATCGAGTCATATTTTTACTATGTGCTAAAAGTTAACGAATAAAGTTTTATGTTAGGAATTAGCAGGGGGCCTTCGGATGCACTGTCAGCCGTGATAACCTATCTACTGACCAGGCCCTTAAATTTTCTGTCTTCACTCGCGTCGCCTTATGCAAATATGTTTGTGTATTTTTGCAATTTTGATTTCCAAATCAGTTTCTCGGGCAATTTTTGACAAACAAAAACTGTATTTTATTCGGAAAGTAGTCGTACTAGTTATTCTAGACAGAGAAAAGTTGTTTTTGTGAACGTTTGTACGGTCTAAATGTACTGTGCAGACGGTCGGGTAATACTGTTTTTGAGAATTGCTAAAATTGAAAATAGCCCGGTCGTCAATCTTAATTCTTGTGCTTCCAACCTTTCACCTTAGTTAAGTTTCACCTTAGTTAAGCTTGTTCAATGTGCGACGCTGTTAGGCTTGGCCTATCTATATATGTTAATGCCGATAGGGAGATTTGCATAAATTTTTTTATTGACATATGGACATTTTTTTTTATCTTCATTTAACAAACAGGCAGTCAAGCACGCTTCCATTTCGTGCCATTAGGTTTGCTAAGATATTTTACAAATGCCCTGTAGACAGGGAGGTGCTGGACCGAAATAAGGTAAAGTTACTTTATAAACAGACAAGAGACACACTGCACAATCTTTTTAGTTTGGCCAGTACCTGACACATTCGAACAGTAGTATTACCCGTGGAGTGGCAGCCACTGACAGCTGTTTTGGTCTTTGTGTGGGCTCATCAGCATGGTGCCTGAGACTGAGGCAGAAATATTTTACGAAATTTTGCATATGTGTGTTAGGAACTGGCCACACCATGGAAATTGTGCACAGACAAGGGAAGCCTGGGTACGAACATGGGATTGTGTGGGTGGGTGGACGCGAAAATGACAAAACAAAGCGGCAGAACAATATACGAGGAACTAGGTTACCGAGCTCATAACGCGGAAAGTACTGTACCTCAGCTAAAAGGTTGGAGTTTCTTGATTTTTTTTCCGTTCTCCGCCAAAACTCTCGTTCCACTTCTTTTCGCGCTGTGACATTTAAGTTCTTTTACTTGAGTCTAAAATCAATTCAATACAAAAATTGGGTAGGATTCCAGACCTGTTGCGTTCCGGAAGTCGCAGCTTACCGTGTCGGCATTCTGCCGATATTTTTTTGTCCCACTAAACGATCTCAGGAATAATGACACCCAAAGAAAAAGCTCAGGCTCCCCATCGTTCCTGGAGATTGCTAGTCTTTTGTAACTAGCGAAATTTAAGTGCCTATACTGTAGTGATTTTTTTTATTTATGGTAAGTTTTGGGTTTGTTATATCGAACTAAAAGAAAAATATATTTCCAAACTCATTACAACGTTGCAGATTAAAAGCGTGGACAGGAATCATGCTGCAAAAAGAGAAGTATAGCGGATTATGAATGATATGTACCGATGATAGCCAAATTCATTCATTATTATCCCTTGATAACTGAACGTATTAGTATGTATTAAAGTGCTCAGTACTACGATAAAATATTTTGTTTTTCTTTTAGACTTTTTTTTTTTACATCAATTCATTCAATGGGTTCATTATTACACAAACCGCTATAATTTAGAATGATATAAGCTTTTACAAAAACATCTTGGCTGTACAGCAGGACCTAGATCCACTTAAATAAATAAAAGGCCTTGTTTAAGCGGCTTTACACGCAATAAAGCAGCCCCCAGAAAGCAGCGTTTTTTGTGCTACACCTTTAATTATTTTGGCATGGTGGCAAGCCGAAGCTGGACTTTACGTTTGAAATAACTGGTCTTTCATTTGGAATTTGAACTTGAAATTTGGCATGGGAAGTATTCAAAACTTCTACCATCCAAAACTGAAGAGGAAGGGAAGGCAAAGTTTTCATCATAGTAGCACTTTAAGTATTTAAATCTGTTATCAGACGTTTTCTTATATAACTTGCCAAATTTCTTTGGGGAATAATAAATTTATCTTGATTATATTTTAGGATGTCTTTCAGGACAAAGCAACTAAAAGAAAAATTATTTCCCTGGCAATAAAATGCCCAAATGAGGGTTGCGAATGGACTGGTGAATTGAACACAAAAGAGGTAAGAATTAAAACAAACATACGAATAACTGTTTCCAGCAGTAGTTTTTGTGATTCACGTGTGTCAATAGCTAGGCCAGCTTCGATATATTGAAATTCATACTTGACTCTGAAGTTTGAGGAATAAAACAAAAGAAATCACATTGAGGTTGATGGATATTTAATTAATTACTCTTTTATTCTCCCTAGCCTTGGATTCATTTAAGAATTTAAAGATATCGAAATTGACCTATTCACGCGTATTGTACATGTCATGTGATAGATCCACTTGGAAACTTGCCCCTGTAAAGTGGTTTCCTGCACCAACGAATTTTGAAGACTGTCACGAAACATTGAAAAGAAAAGATCTGGAGGAACACGTGTCAAACACTTGCGAGTGGAGGATCATTGAGTGTGAATACTGTAAGCAGCTACACCCGAAGTGTCAAAACCAGGTAAACAAGATTTAGTAATGAAAGGGTTTTTCATTGCGTTGATGGAGGAGTTTTCACACGAGTCAGAGTAAAACCAAAACCAAGTCATCACTCTGGCCAATCATAACAGACACAGACAATCCAATGAACCTATCAGAACTCGAAGCAAATACATGTAGCCGGTCCCAAGCGCGGGGAAACGTTGCGAGTAAGTCACAATTGGTTTTGATTTTACTTGTGATTGGTTGATAAAATGGCTCTAAAATTTGTTTAGCCAATCACAAAGCGTAGCAATGCAAAACCAAAGTAACTGCGAAATTACTTTTGACACTCAGTTGAAAACCGCTCAATTTTATTCAAGTAATAAAACGTCAGTTTCATACCACGTATTTCCGGTCACATGGCTGAGAGAATTCAGAACTTCGAGCTAGAAAATTACATAAAATAAAGTCACTTTGTTAGACGGGTGTTAAATTTCGTTTTAACTTTTCTGATGACAATTATTTCGTTAGAATTGAGAAGTGTTTCTGGTCAAGGGTCTTCAATTCCAAGTTGTGTTTCTTGTGAAAATCGGTCTACGAAAGATCAGGCACTCTTTATTGGTTTGTGTAATGTATTGCACACACAGTCCGCCACATTGTAACAAACCTCGTGCTATATTTTACCCATTATGCTTAGTGTAATATAAAACCACCATCGTAAATTCCCGCCATTCCCATTTTTTTCATTTCCTCTTCTGTTTTTTTACTCATGCGCATAGCGCGCATGAGGTAAGATTCCGGCTTTGTTTTTCTTGTTTTTGTTTTTTGTGTCACTATTTTGCATACAAATTTATGCACGCACATTTTAGTGTACGCGAACTCGCCCCTGCCTCCCCTAGAAAGTTATTTTTGTCCCCTATTGTTATAAAAGGCTGCAGGAAGGTTAAGCCAATCAGAATCCGTCTACCTTCTTTCTGGAATAACCCAATGTAATAGAAATAATTCACGGTTTGGGAAGTATCAAGGTTTGATCAGGAATCAATAAATTAAATATTCAAAGCGAGTGCAGAAAAATTGGTAGCTTCGATCAACATGTCTTGTGTGATGGTGCAATATGTGTCATGCAAAATTCGTTGACGGGGGAGTGATTTGACTGGAAGAAATTTGGTATTTTGGGCAAGTGGTCGCTTACAAGAGGTGGTCGCTTAGAAGAGGGGGTCGCTTAGAAGAGGTGGTCGCTTAATTACGAGACTGGTCGCACATGGAAGTTCGAGTGTGTGAGAGAGATAAAAGTGCGCACGAGAAAAGACTCTCGCACTTGGGCAACTTCGTGTCATGGTCTTTAAGAGCTTTATATATACAGTTAATACATACACAACTAATAAATAAAAAATAAACAACTCGATCAATTATCTTGTAAGAACTGATACAAGTACAGATTTTTTTAAAAATTCTGTTTCAGAGCGTATCCAGTCTGCGAACCTAAAGGGCAGCATCAGTGAAAAAATATTAGTTGTATTAAAAAGACGTTGCCCCTTATCAATAGATAATCATTAGATGCAGGTGTACGTAGGTGGTGAGCAATTGGCTCTCATTTTTGCAGGATCATCTTGAAAAGTGCAAGAAGTACCCAGTTAAATGCTCCAAAAGCTGTGGTGATTTCATTCCCAGGGAAATGGTAAGTCGATGCCATTGTTGTCTTGTCGCCTGTGAATACCACCAGTGAACAGTGATAGGCTATGGTGTTAGCAGGATGCCCTCAATTCATAGACTTGATAAAACTATGGTTCTTAATTAATTACGAGGCCTTACTGAGCCAAGCGACGCATTTTGGCGTTACTGCGATTTACCCCACGCTCAACACCCAACCTGTATGACCAGATGGATGACAATCCCAGAGATCGATGCCTCACCTGGCAAAGTTCTTGCGATCATCGAATCGAGAAACTTAAGCTCCACCATCACCATGGCGAGTCATCTATTGGGTGCTTTCGAAAGCTTAGTGCATGAGATGAATTTTTCAGTCGTTTTGTTTTAACAATAATAAAAATAATTGAATGCCAACTTTGCGCAACTTTAAAGTAGCTTTATGGAATTATCTCACTCTCGTATATATTTCCTGTAACTTAAAATTGATTCAACTGGCCGGTTTGTGGATCAATTCAAAGTAGTCAGCGTCTTAATCGATTTCTTTCAGATTCCAAATCATATTGAAAATGACTGTAAACTGACCTTAGTTTCCTGCCCGTATGTTGACATGGGATGCAAAGAGAAGGTTTGTATTTACTTGTTTACAGTGATCAAATTTAAACTTACTGGTAATCTTTCTGTCTGAAATCAAAGACGCCCTTTCAGTCTACTATATGTAGATGCGATTGTACATGTTGTGAAATCGTATAATGATGTCAATACTTGCCACTTTTCGTCTTTTTCTGTAGGTTCAACGGAAAAACTTAGAATCTCATCTTCATTTAGCCACGCGTAAGCACCTTGACTTTGCTTGTGTGAAATTGAGGAACACACAAGTTCAGTTAAAAGAAACACAAGATCAGTTAAATAAAACACAAACTCAGATGAACGATACACAACGTCAGTTAGGATTAACCCAGCTAGCACTAAGCAACACGAATGAAAACCTGGAGCATAAAGTGGAGGCACTTGAGAGTGAGTTAAAAAAAAAAAAAAAAACAGACCAAGAAAATGGAAACACCCTATTTACTTGAAAGATTAACAATTTCAGTAAAAAGTGGAGGCGAGCGCAGGGCTGGAGACACAAGACAATAAAAAGTAATTCGTTCTTTACAGGACGTTTTGGCTACAGATTAAAAGTTTTAATCAATCCCGATGAAGACGCCAGTCACCTGTTGATCTTAATCGTTGTGATGAAAAGTAAATACGATGTCATATCACCCTGGCCTTTCCACAGGAAAGTAACTTATACTCTGATTGATCAACAAGAAAATCCAGAGTTGAGAGAAAATAACGTTATAAGCAACTTTATCATTTGTAATAGGAGACCAAACGAAGCATTCCGCGTCGTTGAGAATGTGGAGGGGCTTGTATCGTATGACAGACTGCAAACAAGGCGCTACCTTGTGGATGATACTCTGTTTCTTCAGGTCGATATCGGTTCGCCAATGTGATGTCGGACAGTAATTTGCTTTCTCATTCTGTTCTCGCTCAAATTTTTACCAAACATTCAGTTATAACTTTAAGCGTTGAGGTGAGTTTAAATCTTTAGACTAAGAAGCCAAGGGCTATTTGTCATTTGTCCACTACAAGGCGAAAAATTCGCTTCTCATAAATGTAAGACCGAACGTTTCAAAAATAGTTTCTTTCCTACAATGTGCCTTCACGCTCACTGGCCTGTATATCTTATGAATACATATTAATCTTGATTTTTATAACCATTGTAGTATTATATATCAGTCTCAACATGTAAATTTAATTTTTAATTATTTTATTTGAAATTGTAAGGCCCATCCCCACAGATAAACCCTGTAACCTGTTTAGATTAATTAATATTCTTTGTAGTAAGATCGCAATTCGCGCGATGATTTTACGAATAAACGCTTTATTATTATTATATCAGAATTTCGATTGCCTTATTTCTATGTTGTATCCGCTAAATGACACCACGCACAACTTAATTGGATAAAAAAGATTTTACTGAGCAAAACAGAAGCTGCAGTAGTTTTGAGAAACAGTGCAGGATTGATTTCATGACAGGCGGTCCAGAAATCAAAATTGTCATCTTGTGGAATTTTGAGTTGTTTAGCAGTTATTTTGTCTGTTATTTATTATAACATAGCTAGCAGAGCCGCGTAATCAAATTCAGTATACGTAAGCGTGCTCAAAATCCCGATAGTGCACGCTGGTAAATAAAAGTGCCATTCTTGACCGTGATTTCTTTTTTAAAAATAACGAATTTTGTATTTAAACTGCAGTAAAATAAAACTCGAACTTTCAACAGAAAATTTGAAATAAAACCAATTCCTATTTTGCTTAATATTTTGCTTACCGCGAACAATCACTTCTAATATTGTTGTCTGTTTTTCGCGTCGGATTTGATGCACAATTCCACCGGCTATGTTATAAAACAATTGGTTCATGCTTTTAGCTGTGCACTATCGAGTTATGGAGCACGTGGGAAGTTTGGAGAGCACTCAAGAAGCTCCATAACTCGATAGTGCACGATAAAGCAGCATGAACCATGAAACAATTGTAAAATAGTTCTTTGCTTTCATCACTTGTGACGACTGTTTCTTGCTTTTTCAAGATAATAAAACAAGCTTAATGCAAGCTTCTGGACATAATAATGAAAACACGATATATAAGCTGGGAGAGTGTCCCTTTAACACGTTGCTGTGTTACGTGTAAGCTTGATAAGTACTATCGCGTAAAGTTCGTACTTCTGATTAGTAGGGCCCTTCTGGCTGGCCTCAGGAGATTTAAAAGCAATTCTCTTGACTCTACTTTGAATGCGAGTAAAACTTCAGGGGGATGTTAAAAAATGAGCCTTGTCGAGGTCGTTTCTTACTTGTTAGTGCCCGTAAACCCAATTTTGACTTCAGGACCTGCTGTGAAAAATGTAAGACGCTGTTTGTTGTCAAGTCTGTTAAATGACTACCAATCAATACTTTTACCGGGTGCTCTCTCCTCCGCAGAGGCCTCCTAGTCACGCTCCACGCTTGGCAAAAAACGCGCGGAGGCGGGGTAGAGGTAAAAAGTAAACGTGCGGGGAACTCTGGGAATGGGAAAGAAAGAAGGGAGACCTCTGCCAGATTTTGTGCGGTTCTCTGGTAAGATTTGCGGTTCTGTGGTTTTGGCTAAACCAGACGACGATTTTGACAATTTTGAATGTTTTTTTTAAGATCTGAGTATAGAGGGTTAGTAGACACAATTTGATGAAGTTTCGATCGTTATTAACGGAGTTTTGACCATTCGTGCCTTTTCGTAATTGTCCGCCATTTTGGATTTAGTTCTCTTTCTTTTTAACATACGCTGCGTTTCACCCTCTCACAAACATTGAAGATGATGCTGGTTGCCAGCCACTAAAATAGTAACACCCCGGTTAAGAATAGAGCCAGTGGGTCTGCTGGAAAGCATTCGTTTATGCAGAATACAAAGTCTTCGAACGAACCAGTTATTCATTGCAGATACTTGCCTTTTTGTCTTTTATTTAGAAGTTCTGTTTTTTGCTATTGGTCTTTTTTAAGGTGACAAATTCCCAAAGACAAAGCCTGATGATCATCAGTCTGTTAAAATATTTCACACAGTTGTGTGAAAATATAAATTTGAGTTCAAATAATAATTTCAGCTTTATTTGTTTCTGCATGGACTAAATGGTACTGTATGTTAAATTCAGAGCTTGTTTTATTTAAAATTTTGCAATAAATATTATGTAGGGGTGAGTGGCTTAGTTTTCCTAAATATATACAAATACACTGCTACAGTGTATCCTAGAAATTTGCTCATTAAATGGTTATTTATAATTATGATTGTTTTCATGTCTGAGTTTACTCTTAAGAGGAAATTATTAGTCTCTGGTTTGGATGTGAGAGGGAATTTGCAATTGCTACTCTTTTATCCTGTCTGGATATGAGAGGGAACTTGCTGGCTATACTCTTAACAGGAAATGATTACTCTCCAGTCTAGGTGTGAGAGGGAACTTGCATGACCCTTTTTGGAAACTGTTTAAAGCGAGGCTTTGCATGGTTAATCTATGAGTCATAGCGAATACGGCTGTGGTGTGATTAAAGGCCCATTGTGTGTAATAATATTTCTTGGGTCTGACAACTAGCCGACCATCCATAAGAAATTGTTTTATGAAAAAATACCTTTCATTTTCTAAAGTTGTTAATCCATTAGTCCCAATAGTGATCAGCGTGCAGTTTCTCACAATTGCATTGCGGTTAAAGGTCAAGTAAATTAAAGGAACAATTCAACATTTTTCCCCAGTTTGTTTTACTAGTAAGGAGAATTTTTAAATAAGAGGCATAAATAGAAACATCTTTTGTTGCTGTTATCACTTTTGTTAATGAATATTTTTAGGTACTTCTACAAAGCTTTCATGCCTTTTTACTTTACATGTTGTTCTGTCCACAAAACACAACAATGGCTGCAGACACATTCAATGTCACATTGTTTTTTTTTACATGGAATTCTAATGTTAATCCTTATGAGAAAAATTTACACTTCACACCGAGCAACAAAACAATAAAATTTGTTGTAAACACCAGTATTAACTCTCTAATGCAAGTACTGCTACATTGTAATGTGAGTTAAAAGTTAATCCTAAAACCCTTGAATTAAAATGTATATTCTCCTCACTGTTCTTCATACATTTCTCATGGAACTAGTGAGGAGAATTTGTCTAAATATCAAGACATCTCATCCTTGGTGATCACTTTCTTTATTCTCATCACTTGATTGTTTTGATTCTCATTCTTTATTCTCATCACTTGATTGTTTACAAGGAATAATGTAAAGAGAAATTTCATTCCCGGCACTCTTAAGCCCGGTTTCCATATGATCGCTACGATCGCTGCGATCGCTGGAGAAAAAGTTCAGCGATCGTAGCGATCATATGGAAACCACTCTCCGGCGATCGTAGCGATCACAGCGATCGTTGTCGCTGCGATCGCTGTGATTCTATCTCAGCGATCGTGGCGATCGTAGCGATCATATGGAAACCACTCTCCAGCGATCGCAGCGATCGCAGCGACAGCAAAAATACCAGGATGCACTGCGTACGCTCACTCAAAGGGTGCGATTTGGCCCTTTTTATGGAAGAAGTGCAAAGATACGACTGTCATAACAAATTTTAAAAACAATTCACAGCCGCTATGTTGAATTTCAAGAATGGAACGAAACGATATTGTCAGACCCAGGTCCCCTCGATCTTCATTCACTTTCTCAGCGATTGTAGCGATCGCAGCGATCATATGGAAACCATCAATCGCTACGATCGCTGAACTATTTTTTTCAGCGATCGCAGCGATCGCAGCGATCGCAGCGATCGTAGTGATCATATGGAAACCGGGCTTTAGGGGTTAAAGGGAATCTCGGCTAGAAAACATTTCTTATAGATCATTAGTACGTGTCAATATTAAACTGGTTTACGGATTTTGAAGGCGATTACAAACCTTTAACTCATGAATACTGGGCATTTTGTTTCTGCATTGTTTGCTTTCAAATTTCCCGTGCACCGCCATGTTTGTTTTATGATGTCATTGCATTGTCGGAGCTTTTAATACGATGGTTTAAGTCAACATCATGTATATATGCTTTTAATGCATTTTTGACTGAATATTGTACGGTTCTACCGCGAAATCTTCTTCTGTAAACTCCATATTGACATCTTCGACAATGCATTGACGTCATAAATTACCATAAAGAAAACACGGCGGCGCGCGGGAAATTTAAACTGAAAATAGAACACTTCGCATTCAGTAACCAGTTACAGAGATATCGACTTAAAACCCAGCATGAGTTAAATATAACCATTACGAATACTTTGAATCTAAAACTGTGCTATTTTGTAAACATGTAAAGCTGTAATGATGTCCAAGTTTCTTGTTGTTTCATGGGTCATCACTGTTCAACATGAATAGTTTGGTAGAGAAACAGCTTCCAGCTAGAGAATTTGTATGTTGTTCCACCATGTGCATGAGCAGTGCTATTGGAGTATTAATAATAATAATTTAAATAATACGCGAGGAAGTCACAAGGGGAATGATAAGTCTAGTAAGGAGAATTTCAATGTTGATATTTCTATCTACTATGTGACCACATCTTGCATCAAGGATTAAGTCAGTTTTCTTTTGTTTAATATCTTCACTATATTTTTGTTACTTTGATCTAACTACAAATGTTTTGTGACTTTGATATCTTTGGACAGTTCTTTGCTGCAATATCAATATACAGATTCTCTTCAGTTAGAGTATTTCTTTTGGTATGGCCAAGATCTTAATACCATTAGGTCTGACAGGTTGCAGATGTGAGAGCCTCAAAACAACGAATAACAAGTAGGATACAACGAAAACATTTTACTGTCAATAGTAAATGAAATATTCTGATAGAGGAAATTAATGATAGCATACTCCATAATCAGCATAATGTCAATTATGTAGTTTCTTGGTCACTTAACAGAATTCAGGAGAGAGGTCACATGGGGAGTGCTAGTATTGATTGTTTTTGCTAGGTTGTTCAGTTGACTAAAAAGTCATCTGGTTCCTCTTGCTCTTGTTTAAAAGATCTGAAAAGAATTACAAAATTCTACACAGAAAACAGCTCTTATCCTGTTTGAATAAGTAAATCCAAGATACTATTTTATAAACCTAATAACATATTTGAAATGTAGAATTACAATATAGAATAAAACAGGGATAAGTCTTGGAAAGCGTGTGGAATTGTTTTTCACATTACGAGGTCAAAATCTCTTAATAAAACGAGCTCATCAGAAAATAATTGGAGTGAATTATTTAATTACAGTTTTCAGTCAATGGAAATTGAATAGTCGCAGTTTTTCGATACCGTTCTTTATAATAATAAAATAATAATAAGGAGCATACCAACCGTTTTCAGTCTGAGTCTGCTTAATTGCTCGAGGACTCTCGCCGTTGCCGTTTCCTCGCCGTGGCGATTGGGGAAAAGTGTTTTGCATTTCCCAACGTCGACATTGGTGTTACGATGCATCGTACGAAAATGTTAACTAATTCCAGCTCCCCCGGCAAAAAAATTGACCAGGCCGTCATCTTCAAAACATTTAAAGCATATTGTTTTACCGCTTTCTTTAGCCTTTTGAAACGGTCGCGCGGAAAGAGAGAAAACTTCCTGCTCTTGTCGAACTGCATGTTCCACCATCTTGTTTATATTTATGAAGAACATGACTCGCCCCAGCCTCCCTCGGAAATCGGGCGCCATTTTGAAAACATTATCTGGCAGAGGCTCCCGCTCTTTCGCTCTTCCCATCGTTCCCCGCGCTCCTATTTTATATTTTACTGTTCTTTACTGATAGGAGCCTCTGCGGAGGAGAGAGTACCGGATGTAAAAACCATATACCAGTTTACATTTATACATGTGGCATTTTGTCAAATCAACTCTACATGAACTTAAGGTTGCGGGTGATACCTAGTCATGTATGAATTTACAAGGCAAAATTTGCCAGGGCTCTTAATGTAAAAAAATGTTTATATCTTGGCCGTCTGGTGGCAGGTTCCGCCCAAAATTTACAGACTGAGAATATAGAAATCGCGGGACGCGCGCCAGGATTATTTTTGTATTTGACGGATCCCGTTTCACGCCGGCAATGCTATAAGGCACTAAAGTGTAAAATTAGTAAAACATGATCTTTTTGTCCAATATTACTCCTTGAAAAGAATAGTAGTCAAAACCTGTGTCATCACAGGAGACCCAAGCATATATGTTTGCATATCAAGTAATATATTAAACAGAAGGAAAAGTGTTTTCTCCTTTTATCCAAACACCGATAAATGGGTTGAAAAACGAGGCGCAGCCTAGTAATTTTTTATTTCACTTCAAAGTATTTGGATACCTGATGAAACACTCTTTCCAGTGTTTGATGTAGCTTCTCACAACATTAATTATTCTTGGAGAAATTCAAAGCAAAACTTTACCAAATTTTATGATAAAAAGTTTCACACGTCCAAACCTCCTTCACGGTTGTGATTTCCTCTATTTTTCTTTTCATGAATTATCAATGGCTTATTATTAGCACAAAAAAAGTGCAGCTCCCATTCTACCCCGTCGTCTTTACAGTAGAATAACCAACCTCGTTCCCAGGACCTTTACCCTGGCTTGGGGGCGGGGCGAGAAAAGGCCCTGGGATCGGCCGCTGGATTCTTCATATTGATTGGTTGATTGTTTTAAATAATTAATCCAAAAACTGAGCCAATAAAGATAATTTATGCATTATGCCGCAATCAAAATGGCGGAAAGTATGTCCACTCCGACGAAGATTTCTCCTCGAAATCCAGTTTGCAAACTCTGTGGCGATTCTCATGAGAGTCGTTATATGCTTCGAATATTTAGCAAAGCTGGTTCAACAAAAGATCTGTGTGCCAAAGTCTATAAAACCTGTGGCATAAAAATTTCGGAGGATGATATGAGGTCAAAGGTGTTATGTAGGGGTTGTGTTTCATTCGTAAACAAGATGGAACAGTTTATTCAGAGAGCCCAATCCATAGAGAATACGCCGTCCGATCAAAGCTCAGAATATGCTGTAAAGCGATGCGTTCAGCTTTCACCTTCTTCGCTTCAACCGTCGAAGCGTTTATCATCGAATATGTCATCCGAAAGTTCTATGCACGTGGAGGAGCCGTCAAAGCCAATCACGCCAACAAGAAAGCAGCTTTCCTTCTCAACTCCACAAGCTGTGTCAGTTTTAATGCCTAGATCAGCAGAAGACAGCTGCTCAACCCCTTCTGCGGATCAGCCGAGGCGAAATACTTCGAGGTCTGCAGGACATTCGTCTTTCTCGACACTGCAAGATGCTACCGGCGTGAGTGTGGTGGCAATGTCTGAATCAAAAGGACATGATTGCACAATCACCTCTGTGGATCAGCCGTCGACTCGATCATCACGTTCTGTAGAGCAATCTTCATTTCCAACTCGGCAAGCTGGCGCTGCAACTGTTCTAAGGCCTAAATCAACCGGAGACAATGACTGTACATCATTATTTGAAGGTCAGTCGTTATTGACTGAAAGGCAGCAGAAAATGATTGTACAAGCTGTCAGCCATAAGGATGCAACGGTATTGGCGGCTATCTTGAAAGATCATTGTCCAGGTGTTGTCGAAGAGTTGAAGAAAACCATTAGAGAGGAATTGAAAACATCGTGTGCAAAGCTGTGCAAGCGTTCACAAGGTTCCGTTTTATATGGAAATGATTATGATAGCATGAAAGACTTTGATTTCAATAAAGTTTGGCTTGAGTTGAAGACGAACCTCCCTTTTCTTGTCGAGCTTATGAACGCAGTGTCTGGCAAGGAGAACTCCATCGCAGAAACCAAGCTTGAGCTTCAAGTAAAGTACAGTTTTTTGTACTCGATCCTTATGAACGAGAGATGGCATGAACTCAACCTGGTGAAACGTGTGAATACAGTTCTCATTATTGAAGGTGGATGTACCAAAAAGGTCAGTAATATAATATAAGCTGATGATATCTAACACATTTTAATGTTTTCCTATATTATGTCCCTTTCTCCCACTGCAGCAGTGTTATTAATTTATACATTGAATTCAAACATTTCAAACAATTCTTGACAGAACTTTTGTTATTGTTTGGTAGTTTGGTGTCATCAGTAAGGCCGTGATTGACATTCTATTTAAAGAATCCATTGAAAAACATGATGTATAGGATATTTGCACATCAGTGTGAAGATATAAATTTTATTTTTGAGTGGTACAGCAATTTTACAAATGAGTGCAGTGAGTGAGAAAAATATTGTTTCTGATTCACCATTTAATCAGTTGTCTTTTCATATAAAGACAAACTAAGTGTTAGCAAAAAACAACCTTGATAGTCAAATATCCTCACTGGTGAGGACATGGACAATGTGCTGTTCCAGAAAATACCCACACCCCTCCCACGGAAGGTTTTTTTTAGATTGAGACCCCCGCACCCCTCCAGAAATTCCATTTTAGTTTCATACTTTCTTTCAAAAGATTCTGCTTTTGAAACCCCCCTCCCCCTTGGAATTTCCATTAACCTTCCTTGAGGTGGGCATGGACATTTTCTGGAACTTCACAATGTGGCACTTAGGTCCTGGATTCAGTTTCATAATTATGGATTTTATGGTGCTGTATTTTCCAGCACAACACTCTTGTCCTGATAGTAATAATAAGCAATCTATGCAATGAATTGAAAATAAGAGACCTTTATTGCATGTATGCCGAATTTGTTACTTTTATTTCTGCTCCCCTTGTATTAGCTTCAAGAACGACTGAATAAACTTGGTGTGTGCCTGTCCACTGGGAGAAGGGATACCCTGCTTAAGCTCTTAGGAGGTCACTTTTCAGATGTAGTGGTGCAGAAAGTAAAGGAAGGAAGTGTGTTCCGAGGCACTGGTGACAACTGGGATCTGAAAATTTTGAAGGGACACATGAGAAAGGACATCCAGAATGATGATCTGCACTTGTTTGCCAGTAACCTGATTGAAAACAGAATCAACTTCAATCACCTGCCCAATGACAGCCCCAAAGGGAACATAAAAGATTTCCCTCGACATAATTTCTCTCTAAATGTACCTGAATGGAAAAGGTATGCAGAATGTGCCAAAATCATTGTTGGGCGAATTGTTCTTGAGTTCTTTCCAAAATTTAAGTTCTTAAAAGCTGTTATCCCTGACCACATTTCTCATGAGTACAGCCAACAAATGTCAGAAAAATCCACCATAGTAAGCTTGCCAATCATCAATGCAAATGAAGCAAAGTATGATGACTGTGTAAATATTTTAAGAACCTATGAAAAGTGGATTGCTGAAATCTATGTTCAAGCAGGGCTGCTAAATGAAATGCCACACACAGATAATCCACCAATTCCTGAAGGACCTGCAGCACCTGGACAGACAAATGCACACCAGCAAGACACCCAGGATGACCCAATGAAGGACATGAAGATTGCATTTGCAGGTGATCAGCTAACTCGTGTGAGATTTGCTGGTGCCAAAGATTTGCTGTCTGGTTCACACACAGCAGCTGATCGCTTTGAACATTGCTCGCCCTTTAAGCCGGTGATGTGGCATACCAAAGCATCCCTTTTGCAGTATTCGTACTCATTTCTTCACAAAGCAGAGTCTGTCAATCAAGTTGGCACCTTAAAGTACTTCAGGGAGAAATACAATAGAAGGAATGCTACCCCTTCCAAAGTTCTTGACTCCTATGAAGGAAGTGAAGAGTTGTTCCTCAGTGTGGGGAAAGCTTACATAGTAACTGCTGCCCTGAACTTTTTTGGGATGTCAGACCTTGAGGAGAGGCCCTCATTGCATAAATTCCCAGAAAACAT
Source organism: Dendrophyllia cribrosa (assembly GCA_024195265.1). Lineage (NCBI taxonomy): Eukaryota > Metazoa > Cnidaria > Anthozoa > Scleractinia > Dendrophylliidae > Dendrophyllia > Dendrophyllia cribrosa. The sequence goes on from JAJLRJ010000006.1 coordinate 31,107,754, forward strand.
TGCACGCGAGACCTTGGAAAACAAGAAGAAGTACTTTGATGATGCTTTTGGCAAGTTCATTGACAAGTTCCTTTTACAGAAAGTAGATGTCAATGACTGCTGCAATGATGATGATTTTGTCAAGAATTATGCCCTTTGTTTTATTTTCTTGGCTATTCTTGTCATGCAAATGAAGGACACTGCAGCAGAGGGAGATGGCAGCAGAAACCTCATCAACCAGAAACTCTTGCTGTCAGTTTTCAAGTCAATAGGGGCTTACAGCAAATATGCCATTGAAATGTTTGTGAGTATAGCCCAAATTGAGTGCCTGTTAACTCCACGCCTGGCTGAACAGTTCAAATGGGGATTTTTTGTAAATTGGAGGGGTGGTGCTGGAAGAAATATTGAAGACGACCTGGCCCAAGAAATTTCAAACCGCTGCAGTAAAAGCATTGTCCAGAGGCAGGGGCCAAACAAAACCATGAACTCTATTAGCAAGGTCTGCAAAGCAACCACTGGCATCCATCAGATTGGAGAGGAATTTGACTCTTCTGTAGGGATACACCAGACATCTGTGCAACATACAACACGTGACTCACTTAAAGATGAGAAAGAAATGGTGTCTGACTTATTACGCTTGAATCCTTTCAATCATATGTCAGCAAGATTTCATGACAGCTTCCCTGACATTAAAAGGACTCCTCTAAGGTATTTAAATATTGTTGACTTTCATCAGTGGTTAGCCAAACACTTGGAAGAATTATCAACTTAGAAATGCACTTAAATGAAGGTCACTGAGGCCTAGTTAATCAATAGTGTGTTTTAGGAGAGTCAATCAATGTTCACAGTGTTTACAATTTAAGATATTTTGATGTTCTAATGAACACCAGAGTTCTATTCAGTTCTACACAGATATAAGTGACAAAGACAGAATTCAAAGTTTACAGTATTTACAATATTATTTATGATGTTCTGATCATCATCAGAGTTCATTTCAGTTCTACATATAGTACTGAGCACAGATACTGATCAGAGTCATGGTAACAACAGAAATAATTTCAATATCAATAGTGTGTATTAAGAGAGTAAATCAAGATATTTCTTCAGAAGTTCACAGTATTTACAATTTATGATGATGTTCTGATCATCATCAGAGTTCATTTCAGTTCTACATATAATACTGAGCACAGATACTGATCAGTGTCATGGTAACAACAGAAATAACAAGGAGCCCGATGGGCTTCGAAACTGGCTCGTTTGGTCTCAGTTTCCACCCGGTTATCATTTTACAGTTTTATATTAGCATTCCACAATATACAATCTAGAATCTATTAATATGCACAGTCCAGTCCACATTTACACTTTCATTCCACAGCCCGCTTCAAGCACTCCTTAGGGACGGACTATTTTATTGTTAAGGGCGGGGGGGGGGGGGGGGGGGGGGGGGGGGGGGAGGGGGTGTTGGGCAATTACAAAAAATTCCTGCACAGCAAAAGTAAACAAAAAAGTAATGCACAGCAAGCCAAAGAAAAAGGGGTATGGAACAATCCCGAAAAAAAATTCTTGTACCACATCAAGACGGAAAAAAAAATATTATCAGAAAAATTGCCCAACACCGCCCCCTACCCCCCCCCTCTCCCTCCCCGCCGACAAATATAAAATTGTCCATCCCTTTGCATGCTACAATTTCAGGTCTATATTTTTTCTCTGATCGACTCTGTACTGTTAGAAAAAAACATAAGTTTAGAACTTTGTATATTTTTATCGCTTTAAAATCACTGAAAACAACTACTACAAGGAATCAGGATTGTTTAAACACAGGCATTTTGGAGAATCGGTGATAGGATTTCGAATGAATTAAGACGATAGCGTGACATAAATTCGAGATGTTTCGAATTTCAACGTGACTCCATGGCGTAATGCTTGAGAATTGTTTACTCAGCAGTTGACTTGCCGGGACGTGTTTTGTTCAATGATTTATTTGATCTAAACTCGACTGTTTGACAATTGATTTGGTTAGAAAAGTTCAACCCGCTGTCCTTTTACCAGAAATAGAACACATCCTAAAATCACAGTGATTTAATGTTTAACAATTCCGTCGAAATTTAATAGAATGGTGAATATTTCAATTGTAAATTGTCGTTTCGATGACATCACTGATTTCTGAAAACCGGAAGTAAACTAGGTACGGTGTTGGCCGCAGCAAAAGCGATTCCCGGGGCAGGTGACCCGACAGAGAAAAAAAAAGAGGGTATTATAAGAACTGACTCATCGCAAAGCGACGAGCCAGTTAATTAAATATCAATAGTGTGTATTAAGAGAGTAAATCAAGATATTTCTACAGAAGTTCACAGTATTTACAATTTAGGATGATGTTCTGATCATCATCAGAGTTCACTTCAGTTCTACATATGTAATATGCATGATAAGATCAAGACAAACCAATCAGTGTCATGGCAACAACATGAAAGTAATTAAATATCACTAGTGTGTTTTAAGAGAGTAAATCAAGATATTTCTACAGTAATTCAAGTCTACTAGTTCACAGTATTTACAATTTATGATGTTCTGATCATCATCAGAGTTCATTTCAGTGGTACACAGTATTGTGCTCAGATATAAGCAAAGACAAACTGATCAGTGTTATGGTAACAACAGAAATAATTAAATATCATTGAATCAACAGTGTGTTTCAAGAGAATAAATCACGATCAGTATTTGACAGTATTTACAATTTATGTTGATTTTCTAATCATCATCGGAGTCCATTTCAGTTGTACACACAGCAGTGTGCTCAGATATAAGCGAAAAGATTTCAGAAGAGCAGGTTTCATCCCATATGCCAAATGATTTCAACAAGTCTGCTTCTGATGCAATAAATTCCACTCCCTCCATAACCTTTGCAACCAGATTCTTATCCACAGAAATGTCAAATAGCATTGAACCCTCCTCTGATGTTGCTTGCGACTCATGGTCAGAAATTGCACTCCTGATTAACCTTTCAAGGATAGCACGGTTATTGTTAGTTAGAAATCTGACCTTGCTTCTAATAGCTTGGGGGAGATCCTCTTCAGTTGTATTTAACTTGCCATCGCATATGCAGCAACAGTTCTCTTGTTGAACACTGGAGAATCCAAAGTAATCAAGAAGGAGTTTCCTTTGACAGGTGTCTTCTGATCTGCAATATGATTTCATTGATTCTTCGACATGTTTTTTATTATTTCCAATGTCAGAGTTATTGTAATAAAGGGTAGCACATGATGAAAGTCCTGTACGGCCAGCACGACCAATTTCTTGCATGTAAGCTTCAAGGCTACTCGGTGGAGTTATGTGAATGATGTTGGTTACATAAGGAGCATCAACCCCCATGCCAAGTGCTGATGTTGCAAATAGCACCCTCACCTTTGATTGTTCTTTCTTTATTTCTGTTATTATGTTTCTCTTCATGCGACTAGTTTGGGGGGCATGAAACTGTGCAAACAGTCTTGCAGTGGGTTCTAATGTTTCTCCAACATACTGTTTGTCTTTCAATATTCTTTCAAATAAGCCATACGCATATCCACAGTATTTCAGTTTTAAATAAATGATTGTCATTGGGTAGTTTTCTCTTTGAATTGCCAGTTCGTTGGCAATTGGTTTGAGGATTCTGTCGTAACTTTCATTCCCATGGTGACTACTCAGACGCACTTTCTTGTCCAGGTATATGTTCACTCGGTTAGGGTTTCGTGCTACAATTTTGCAGTCATTTTTCAATCGCAGACTTTGTTTCAAGTCTCTTAATAAATGAGGTGGTGCTGTTGCTGTCAGAGCCATGGTAGGTACACTGGGAAAGAATGCCTTCAACACTGACAGGTCTTTGAAGTCTTTTCTAAAATCTTCACCCCTGAAAGAGAAAAAGAAACCCTGAGCTGCAAAGTTCAACACAATAGGGCTTATGCATGATTACCTCACATGCTCAAAATTCACCATCAAGCCTCATTTGCAAGAAATTTTGTCAAACCTCAGATACCTTCTTGTTGTTTTCACGAAAGAATTCTCTAGATCTTTGCTGCCTAGGAAATTTGTCCACGATAAAATTTGCAATTTGCATTTTAAAAATGAGGCTTGGTGGTGAAATTCGTTTGTCTGATTTCATCATGCATAAGGGCTATTGCAGTGATAAATTTTCACAACATTTTTGTTGTGAACAAGCAAAGTAAGCATGTTTATGTATAGTATCTTGCTATTATGGTTCAGTTGTATATATACATGTAGTTGTATATAAACAGCTAGAGAATAGAGCAGATTTCTGCCGAATTGTAATACATGTCGTTGCCGTAACCGAGATTTAGACTTCCCAGATATAAGCTAAGTCTATAACAAACATGACATGAATAAACAAGGAATGAATATTTTACTTACCATAATTCAACACAGTGAGCTTCATCAACAATGCAGGCAACAACATTGTCCTGGAAGACTTTGCTTCCCATCAGCTCTCGACCCTCCTTACTTAACAGAGCCTCTGGATGGGCGAATACAATTGAAGTGTTGCCATTAACCACATCTCGAGGAAACTTCGTTGAATCCGGGACCACGTGCTCGCTTGGTTCTTGTTCATTTCCGAACAATTTCTCGGTCGGTTCCTTCTCGTTTACAGCAAGCTGTAAGACATCAGCGGTTATCCTCCGAGCTTTTAAGACTTTCAGCTGATCTTCAATAATGGAATTTAATGGACATACCACAATAACTATGTTCTTGGTGGTCTTCACAGGAATGAAATGAGGTAGAAGGTGAAAGAGCATTGACTTGCCAAATCCAGTAGGTAGTACTCCAATAACATCCTGACCTTCCAGCATATATTCGAAACACTTCATTTGAAGAGGTTTTAAATTCAGAGATGGAAAATTACCGTTATTTAAAGAAAATTCGACTCGACGAAGCACTGACAAAAACTTTGGTTTACTCGCAGAGACCGCCATCTTGAAAGTTCGTTTAACATATGTTAATTTAGTACACCCAAGATATTTGGGTGTTCTGAGATCATGTGACCAGCCGATCCCAGGGCCTTTTCCCGCCCCGCCCCCAAGCCAGGGTAAAGGTCCTGGGAACGAGGTTGTAGAATAACGTTAGATTGCGTTTCTTGGAGCAAATTGAACATACCTTGTCATTATGAGTAATGAACCGCTTTACAAAATCAAATAACACTCTTGAGCAGCCGCCATTTACGCTTAAAAATAACGATGTACCTTCGGTGCGCGGTCAGTACTGGACACCAGGCTCAAATTAAACCCCAGTCAATCAATAAATCAATCAATCAATCAATCAATCAATCAATCCTTTATTTAACGTGGTCAGTGCGCTTAGTTTAAGAGCTAGTTTCCAGGTAAGCCACGAAAAAATGAAGATACAAGATACAAAAAAAACTTTAGTAAAGTGTATACATTTAAGTTAAGCTGTTCTTATTCCTTTCCAACAGGGAAAGGAAGGTTTATTTATTAAAAGTTGCTTTTTTCCGGGATTCTTCTGAGACTAAAAGCGATTTCCAATCGACGATTCGGCCAGTTTATTTGGTCTTCTTCAGGAAATTAAGAAAATAAAAGTCAACATGGCGGTCTGATGTGACAATTACGTGAAATGTTATGGTAAAACGCGCGGGAAAATACACTTAAAGACACATCGGGAACACAGGCCCGTAGCCAGGTGTTTTTACGGAGAGAGGGTACAATCCAACGAGGAGATAGACCAAACGAGTGCCGTTGGCGCGAGTCTCTAGATTCGTCCGCGGGCATGCTCCCTCGGAAAATTTTGAAAATTAGATTGCGTTTTGAAAGCAGTATGATATGAAAACAGGAAGCTAAAAGTGAACCTGAAAACGTGGATATTTCTCAAATTTTTGAACTTCAACATGGATTTTTTGGCAAACAGACTACTATATGTAAGTTGTATTTTACAATTTTAGAGAATAACAATGTCATTGTCTGTCTGTCATGGAATATTTTTTCTTTGCTTTGTGTTTTATCGCTACTCTACACAATCCGCGAATTAGAACACTAACAATGCTATTATTTTTTTATTTATTCTCTATCTTTTAAATCGGTGGTCCGCAAAAAGTGGACCTCCGCAGCCTGTTGTCGCACCTCCACTGCATTCCCTACGGGCCTCAACATATATACGAATGCGATATATCGCTGTTACGCGATCTTTTTCACAGTCAAAATAGCTATTTAGGATGGGCTTCCATGTCTCAAGGTGGTCGAAATTGTTACCAGCATACATTAATAGCGACATATCGCATTCATATAATCACAAATGTTCCTGATGTGTCTGTGAATTATCGTAATCTTTAATATAAAGAAAAGGCAAAGGAATGTAACAATTAAACCAAAAGCAAAGTTTTACCAAATATAACGTTAAGATTTAATTTGAGTTTGGATTTAAGATGACTCGCTCGAAATGCAAAATATGTTCATCTGCGACCTGGATGCAATTTCTCCCACGAGAAATAAGCTCCTAAGTTGACGGCATTTCAGGTGGCAGCGTTTCTCTTCCGGCGAATATTTTGTATCTTGGCCACATTCTAGACTATATGAAAGAAAGTCGATTTAAAGGGCCTCAATATGAAATGAAGGGTTTGCGCAAATCCAGATTTTGGCTCCTGTATTTATTTCAAAGAAAATCGGTTCATATTTATTAATCCATGCTTCATTCACCTTGAGGAGTAGCTGTTATAATTTTGGATGGCAGTTCAATCATTTATGAACCAACTTGTTGGCCAGATCTGGAAAATTAGAACTGGACTTGAAATTGGACTGACACTGTTGGTTTGGAAATCCGTTCTTTTAAAATTAGCACAGATTTTGACGATTTTATCCGTTAGTTTTCCCCGTATTAAATGATCACTCTGAGAAGATATATCATACATTCGAAAGAGTGTTTCATCAGGGATCCAAACACCTTGAAGTCGGTTAACAAAAACTCGGCTCTGCCTCGATTTTTCAACCCACTCGCGAAAGAAATGGGAGAGTAACTATTTTTAAACAAAAAAACATGCGTTAGACTGATGCTTCTGATAGACAGTCTGCAGTATTCCAAAGGACCAAATAAGGAGTGAAGGCACTCAGTTTACTTCATGTCAACCCTACGTGCCCGCGAACTGAACGCGTTTCAATTCTTCTCGAATTGCGACTGTCATTAATGTTTTCCTTCAAAAGACTGGCCCTTATACTATCTCTTTACTGCCCCTGGTAGTACTTGTGCTGGTAAAAAGTAAAATTTCCTGGGGGTTGTTAATTTCAGAACTTTACGGTAATGAACAACAGTAGTATTAGCGCTTACGCGGTGTCCTGAACACTGTTTGGCGGTTAATCCGCGTACTTTAAGGCACATAAGCGAAGCTTTGTTCGCAATATACTTTGCAATTGTTCTGTCTTTATACAAATGAAAAACACAAACTGATCTATTGCCAGTAAAGTACTGTGAAGGCTAACAAAATTGTATCAAGGTGTAGTTCCCTACCACACTGTAAGGTCACGCTATGAAAATCGATGCCACCTTGAACAGCTGTTTTCTCAGTTTTATTTCATTGGAAAAAGTTCAACATGATAAGCTTTAAATTTCCACGTATTTCTCGTCCGGTCTATTTTGCTTTTTACGTGTGAGTGCATGCATACACACGAGCCACAGGAAGCCCACGTGGCTGGGGCTTAACCATGTTTCTGTAGGATAAAGCAGCTAGGAAAATTGCTACTCCTCCCTTGATGGGGTGCTAGTCCATCGTAATACTTCTCCCCCCTGGATGGGGTGCTAGTCCATCGTAATGTTACCCCCAGCATTATATTGCCGGTACCGATTTACACACCTGGTGGAGAGAGACCATGTGGGGCGAAGTTTCTTGTCTAAGGAAACAACGCGACAGAGACCAGGCCACAAGGGTCCACACAAACTGCGATGTGTGACTGGGAATACCAAAAATATTCTGTGATGGATATTTAAAAATTAGTTCAGTCAAAATAAACATAATCCTACCTTAAATATAATGTTTTACAGTCCTTGCGGCTGAAAACGGCGAATTTTGACGATTTGAAGGGTTTTGAGTTGGTCGTTTTCAAGGTCATAAGTCCCATTATGTAATATCGATTATTAATATCCAAGGTTATTTACAAAATCTAACCCCGATCAAGTTCTGGTTTCGAAAGCGCTTGTTGTGAAATTTTGCTTGCTCGACGCTTAACCAAGTGTAAAGTTTACAAAATGGCCGCGAAAGCTTCGAGTGCTCTCATACCTTCAGGTTATGACGAGGAGTTTGTAAATGAAGTTGACATTGATTTTCAATGTTCGATCTGTCATCTGACGTTAAAAGACCCAGTTCAAACGAAGTGTGGACACAGGTTTTGTAAAGACTGCCTCGAGGAACATTTCAAAAGGTGGGTTGTATGCGGGGTTCTATGGTAATCGACTTACATTTTTAGTGTCTAACTTACCCTCGCGAACACTTTGCTAAGAAAGGCACTATATTATTCAGCTTTCACTTTTTGTTTGTATTTAAACATCTCGGTTACAGTTATCGAAGCAGACAACAGTAATGTTAATTTCACGCCCTTTTGGTGAGGTCTTATTATATTAACGTTTTTGTGAACTAAGTTTAGCGTTTCGCAGTTGTTACGATTTAAATGCCCTCTAATATTATATATAAAGAGCAACAAGCGTTTTGCAGTACACTAACAAAGTCAACAAAATACCCCAGGTATGTGTATGAAACGCTTGGAATGACGTTGTACGGAAACTATGTGAAAGCTAATACAGTTTGATCTTTTTCGGTTCTTTAAGATAAATATTTCAGCTGCAGAAAATTTCATAAAAAGGAATCTTGTCTCAGTACAGAATTTAAAAGCGGTTTTCTTCGTTCCGAAAATCGGAGGCGACATTTTGCTAAGGAAACAACTCATACACTGGCATGTATTAGTTAAGATCAGATTGATTTTGGCCACTTGCCACCTTTGGGAATGTGTGGCGTGACTGATAATCGATTTTTCTAGAATGACTAACAGGATATATGGGATAGGTGAAGTGTCACAGAGTCTCATTTTGCTAGCTACGCTGTGCTGACGATTCCCAACAAGGACGGAACAGCTGCTTTCTATTTTTGAGCGCTAATCATGTCAAGTCTAGCTAGCTGTAGCGCTGTGTTTCTAAAAGATTGCAGTGCCCTTTTGGATTTAAATATGAATTTATATATGAAGAGGATGTAGGCTGCTAGCAGTCCCTTTCTGGATAGTCGAGTGGGCGAGCAAATACGCGATCGGCGATCGACCGAGCAAGCGAAAGTAATGCGAACCGAGGGGTGCTGGGGAAGAGGCGGGAAGAGAAAGAGGGACTGCATTCTTTCCTGTAACAGACGCGTTCAGATAACTCCACCCACTAAGTGTGAAAACCCACCAAAAATAAACTAAACTTGTAACTTTAAACAACGCCGCCTCCAATTGTCGCTCTGCTTGTTACTCCATTGTCTATGACCCAATCAGAATTTCCCTTGCTGATGTAGCGGGAAATTCGAACGCGTCCGTTGCAGAAGAGAGTTCCGGTCCCTTTTCCTCTCACCTTTTCCCCAGTTTCCTCTAAGCTCGTTCGCTCGCTCCAGTCTCATCGAGCTTGTTTTCGTGGTTTACCCGACCGCTCGATAGCCTCCTTCGCAGACGTCTTATGGCTCGTCACGCAATCGTTTCCTCCCCACCGACGTCTGCTGAAACGAGCACTAATTTGCGTAGACCAATCACAGCGCACTTCCAAACCCTGGAAGTGTGCCCTTTGGACCTTGGGAAAATTCGCGCGAGACGCTGCAAACAAAATGGCGGATACTAGCGTGGCCTTTCAACGAGTGTGTGAGACATTCAAAATTGCCGATTTAAATCCTTATCAGCGAGAGGCTATAGCGTACTTCGTGGATAAAAAGATGGATGTGTTCGTAAATCTACCGACTGGGTTCGGGAAATCGCTTGTTTATCAAGCTTTGCCGTTGGTTTTCGACGTGACACGCAACAATACGGGCCATATTGTTGTGGTCATTTCTCCACTGGTAAACCTGATGAAAGACCAAGTGGAAAATCTTAAAAAGCTCGGTGTCACTGCCATTAGCCTCAGTGATTTGAAAGATGGGGAGGCCAGATCTCTCGAAGAAGGACGGTTTAGTGTTGTTTATGGGACCCCAGAGGCTTGGCTGAAGAATGAACGCTGGCGAAAAATGTTGTCGAGCGATATTTACACAGCCAAATTGTGCGCCATCGCAGTCGATGAGGCTCATGTCATTAAACAGTGGTAAGGAGAAAGAGAACCTTTCCATTAAGTTAAAATATCTCAATTTCTGTGTATTTATTTGAGACCCATGTTTCGTTATTTAAAGGTGAAGCACACCACAAATTTATCACGGATATGTGATATATTTTAGTAAGCTTATTTTATGCATGGTCAGGAATAAATTAATTCTGTAGCACATCATACACCTCCTTCTGTATTATTTTCCTTTTATTAGCTTTAATTTATTGGCTTTTTAGTCATGATATATTTGTAAACAAAATTCTATGTGCAAATTATTCACCTTGGCATTTGTTTTTTTAGTTTTTAATTCAGTGGTTAAATGGTCAATTTCTCTTATAACTAATTTAGATCCATTTTATCAATAATATTATTCTTAGTGTATATAGGATTTTAAATTTTCAGTATTTAAAAACATGTTTATGTGTCACTGTTATTTTATATATTTAAGATTATAAATTAATGTGTTGCTTTACTGTTCTTTCAGGGGAACATCAAACTCCAACAGCATGGCAGCATTTCGAGAGACCTACTCTGAGCTTCACGAGTTTAGGTCTCTTGCCCCGTCAGTGAAAATCATTGCTTTGACAGCCACAGCAACCAGAGTGACAAGAAAAACAATCATGGATGTGTTGCTGATGGACAGGCCACATGTGATTTTTGAAAGTCCAGGCAAACCTAATGTAGCATACTCAGTGTACTACATTCCTAAGGATGGGTCCTTAGAAGATTACTTTCAGTGGTTGGGCGAGGAACTTATCACACAGGGGAGAAATGCCACTCGCACAATAATATATTGTCAAACAATCAAACAATGTGGACTTCTCTACTCAGCCCTTAAAGCAATGTTAGGGAAAAAGATTTTCCTGGATGAAACCGGCAACAATCCAAGAGATGTTGTTATGGAAATGCTACATTCTTGTACTCCGCAGGCCAATAAGGATGCAATTCTACAAGCTTTCCAGGATGAAAATTCTGCGCTGAGGGTCTTGGTAGCAACCATTGCATTTGGGATGGGCGTTGACTGTAAAGGTGTCTACAGAACCATCCATTTTGGGCCATCTAAGAACATAGAAGCTTACATCCAAGAAACTGGGCGGGCAGGAAGAGATGGTAAACAAAGTGTGGCATTTGTTGTTTATCAAGGAATTCTACTGAATCATGTGGACAGAGACATGAAACAATACGTGAAAACTGAAGACTGCAGGCGAAAAACTCTGCTTAATAATTTTGACAACACATCAGAAGTGAGCTACCCTCAGCCAATTCATTTGTGTTGTGACAATTGTGCAGGAAAGTGCAAATGTGGATCATCTGATTGTGGACATTATACTAGATTCCCTGGCAGTGTACATGAAAATGCATCTGGTGTTTCCATGCGCACCAGGCTTGTGACTCCGAGTCAGAAGAACACGCTTCGTAAGTGCCTCACAAACTATCGCAAGTCACTGGTGATGAGTTTGATAAAGAAGTCCAATGATCAAGTTAAGACATTAACTGATCCTCAGTTTCTTATGGGATTTTCAGAAGTTCAAATTGCCCAAGTTTTAGACAATTGTGAAAACATCTTCACAGTTCAGGATGTTTTGGACAAAGTGGAAATATGGGACTTGAAACATGCCCATAAAATAATTGAACTCATGAGTCAGGTGTATGGGGACATTGTTGAGATTGATGACTGGATGTTTGAAGGCGATCTCTCATCGACTGAACTCGATCAGTGTGATGATACATGGAATGGGGAATGGGATGATTTACTCCAGGATGACTCCCTTTTTGAACTGGCAATAGACAACCTTTCCTTGTCTCAACTGGAAATTTCAGGAGATATGTCTCATGAACAATCAGGAAATTTTGAAGTACCAGTGGCAGCCTTAGCTGCACTTGAAGATTATTGTTTTCCATCTGAGTAAGTGACATTGAAAGGTAGAAAACTAATACTTATCAACAGCTGTAAAATGAGAAAATGCATTTACTCTTGTTATTTATATGATATGTACAGTATGTACATGTACATCTATACCAGACATTTTTGGGTGGTTTTCATTAAAGACTACCATTTTTTCCCATGGAATTTTAAAACTTAGAATGTGTGGTTTCATAAAGTATCCATACTCCCCCCACAGAAGGTCACTGGAAATTCCTTTGGGGAGGGGGTGGTCTTAAAAGCCAAACTTTTAGAAGAAAAGTATGAAGCTAAACTGGAATTTCCTGGGGGAAGGGGGGTGCAAAACAAGAAACCGTCCATGGGGGAAGTATGGATATTTTCTGGAACTACACAATACTGGATAAAGTCATGGATAAATGTAAATAAGTTTTAAATTATGTAGATTGAAATACATTGATTACTTAATTTGTTCTTCAAACAGATACACAATCTTTGTTCACTGGCATAATAACTAACATCAGAAAACTGGTGCATAATTTATTTGAAATTGACTGGTAAACACTTGGTTACAAAAGTAAAATATATTTCTGGTTGCTTATGAGTTATACAATAATAATGACACACATGGTCCCATTGAAAGGGGGGTGTGTGTGTGGAGGGGGGGGGGGGGATAACAACAGTAAACATAAAAATTCCCATTCCCAACCACCATAACACTGAAATGCTCATAGTCCCATTAAAAGTGGGGTGGGGGGGGAGGCTAACAACAATAAACAGAACCCCATTCCCAACAACCATAACAATGAAATGCTCATGGTCCCATTAAAGTAGGGGGGGGGGGGTTAACAACAATAACCAGATCTCCATTCCCAACAACCATAACACTGAAATCCTCATAGTCCCATTAAAACGGGGGGTGGGGGGGGGGAGGTTAACAACAGTAAACAGATCTCCATAACATATAACATTGTATATAGAGGGAATCTAAGGTATATAATCAAATGAATTTCATGTTAACAGCCTAGTGGTCTCATGGTCAAAATATGTACAAAGAGATAAATATATATAATTATTTACATTCCAAATCTTGGGGTTTGAGTGTCTTCATTTAAAATTAAACTAAAGTCATATAAAGCAATGTGCTGTTCCAGAAAATATCCCTACTCTCTCCACAGAGGGTTTTAATTTAACTGAACTACAGTGTAGTTCACTCGTAAAAGTTTTGTCGTTGACCCCTCCTCCTCCTCCTTGGAATTTCCAATGACCCTGTGTGGTGGCATGGGGTATAGATATTTTCTGGATTAACACAACTTACTGCATCTACATGTACTTAAGTTAACATATCCCTCTTAGACTTCAGGGTTAGGGGTAAGCAGAAAGTGCCCCTCCAAAGACGTACCAAAAAAGATGGCGACTGGTGCATTTACCCATCATTCTTACTTAATGCACAAAAACCCTAAAAATGCTCATAAAAATGTAAAGAAAAGTTCTTAAAAATTCAAAATTAGCATACACAATGTTGTTAATGCAAACAAATTTCTCAAAAAAACATGGGTTTCTATGTGCCTATTGGTTGTGTTAGGTGCGCAAGGTATTGTGGTAAAATGTACAGCCGCCATCTTTTTCTGTACAGTTGAATGACATATTGAAATGTTTTGCATGTACCCGTGTAAGCATTACTGCATGTTTAAATGTGTAATTATATAGCTTTTTGCCCACAAACACTTTCTGCCACACCCCAGTCATACCATGATTAAAGCAAACAGGATAATATTAAAATTATCGTGCCCTATTTCCATGAAGAATGTTTTTCTTGTGTTGGTTTATCCAATGATACAAGGATGACATGTTCAATTTCTTGAATGGGTCTCTTGCAAAGTCAGTAAAGCAACGGTAAGATCGGCCGGGATTCTCAGTAAACACATCTGTTTGTTGAATTCGCTTAAGCAATTCCTCGAGGTCATTCTCCAATGAACTACTGGTGTGTCTTCCAGACCCACGAATGCTGTTTAGACATTGGTTCACATTGACTGTCATGGTTCTTGACCCACTCTCTGAATGGCAAATGCGCTGTACTGCCTTCTCTGTAACATTCGGCCCACAATTCCTAGCGCCACCCTTGAGAAAACAGTTAGAGTGCTCCACTTCCAAGTCATCTGGAATGTTGTTCCCTCTCCCCCCTTTATTGTTTACACCGCGATTCCAAACAAACTTCTCACTTTCTCTTGGAGAAAGAAGGGAGTGTACAAGAAAGGATTGATAAAGACACTCCAGTGCATACTTGTTACTGGATTGCCCATCAGCTTTGCAGTACAGCAACATGTATTTGTATTGACGCATTAGCCTCATGCCATCTCCCTCTTTAACAGCATCTAAGAAATTGACAAAGAACAACCCATCTGCTAATAAGGCACAGTTGTAATTGTACACATCATCAGTGGTCTTGCTTGGTTCAGGGTTTGACTGGTCCGAATCTGTCTGGCCTTCAGATGGAGCACCGGGAACATCTGGGGGAGGGTCATGTGTTGCTTCGTGTCTTCTCCTACTTGCACCATCAAACTTAAATGAAAGTTGGCACCCAGGAAATCGGCATGGAAATCTACCATCCGCAGTGCGATCCTGTTGAGCTTGTACATCTTGTGTTTGTTGATTAGTCAAGATGTCATCAAGCAGCCTGTTGACAGAATCATCGTCGAACACAAATTTATCAACGATTAACGAGGCAGCTTTGTGTAAGTACTGCAATCTTGTAACTTTAGCCTGCTTGGTGGTGTCTGCAGGTAGAGGAAATTTGGATGGTTGGCTTCCTTTGTCTGTAAACCCAAGTACTGACTTTGCAGCAGCAATAACTCTTGACTTCAGTACAAGAAGCGTGAAGTCCCTATCAGCACGGTAAGCAGTGTGTGGATCAGACTTTACATTCCTCCGATTGATCAGGGTACGGTCAGAATTTAGTGTACAGTTGTCACTCTCAGATTTTCCAGAGAAGAACTTCTTGAAGATAAGCTGTTGAAGAAGAAAGAAAAAAGTGTTTAACCCTGATGCATGCCACCTACAAATTTAATAAACAGGCATGGCATATTCAGTGTGCACAGACATTTCTTTGGCTCAATAAACACTCATCCCTCCACTGAGTGATGAGTCAAAATAATGTCTTGACACAAAATAAGCAGCCGGTAAAATCACTTTCAATATAATATTAACCCACTTTCAAAATTTTCACATGAATCTAAGGCTTGATTTTTTTTTCAATATTCTGTAGTCTTAATTTCTCTGTCATTGATATACAGCTGTACATTACACAGTGTATAAAAAATACTCAAGATTTCCAGGATATACGGATACATGTACTGAAAAATATTTAACTTACAGACAGAATCTTAACTCCAGCATGCCAATCACCCAGTTGTAAGGTAATTCCTTCTAGACGATCCTGGGGAGTGTAGCCATTAGCAACCGAGGCGATAACATTAACTACCCTCTCAACTGTGAGTTGATCTCCTGCAAATAGTTGAGGCTCATATCCACCATCAGCTTTACGGGGAAGGTATGTGTGAAATTGTTGCAGAATGGTAAGCATGTCTTCATTTTTGTTCTCATTCTTGAAAATGACACCAAGTGGGACCTAGGAAAAATGTTTGAGTCAATGTGTTGTTCCACAAAATATTGGAAATTCTAAGGCCATCGCAAATTCCAAGGGGCATGGGGGTTTTTTAAAGGAAGTATGAAGTTATGAAGCTATATGATGCATGTCACAACATGTTGGATTTATTTTGAAAGAGGAAATATATCTGTTGCTTTGTGTTTACAATTTGGTCTGAAATATATATAGGGTATAGATTTTGATCATTTTGGTCTGAAATAGGGTATGGTTTTAAGAAGAAGCTATTTTTATTATTATTATTCATCTCTTGACTAACTTTGGGAATTTGAAGCCCTTCCCAAAAATGTTTACCCATGAGTTTACGCAAACCGAACCAACCACATTCCCAGGGTCCTCTCCTAATAGTCTGAAATAGGGTATGGAATTTTGGGTCAGGTCTGAAATGGGGTATGTAGAATCACATATTTTGGTCTGAAATAGGGTACGGGTTTCAGGAAGCGGGCCACACAGCCACAACAACATTATCGGGGAGTACCCATTTTGGCAGATTCAAATACCTTCTTGAAGATTTACATAATCTATTGAATTCAGCCAATGCGTCGGGTTTCAAAAATGCATCTGTTTTATTTTTTCATTTATTGTTAAATGCCCATGTACATTAAGGAAGTTCAATTATTACAAGCCTTTTTTTTAAATTAATATGAGGGAAAAGTCAAACACATTTGAAACAGTTAAGATGCTTGCCATGTTTGGGGAAAACAACTTTGCAATCAGAATAACCAAGGCACACTAGCTGTAGCTATACAAAATTATTACAATAATTATTGCTTTTGAAATTGATTCATGCATACAATCATCAAATTATTTATTTACCTTAACAGACTTCTCCGACATCTCCTTTGAGTACTTGTGGGGTATATGTTGTATGCATACATCCTTCAGTGGTTGGAAAGCATCAAAATACTCCACCAGCATCCGTGAAACTAAAACAATGTAATTAAATCTTTGCTTTAGCTGATCATTAGCACTTGGCAAAAATGTCATGTTTGAAACTGTTTGTAGATCTTGTTGTGGAGCTTGATTTGGCAATAAATTCCCTGAAATCCTGTTTAAAAACATCTGATGGTTGACCCAATGGATGTCCCTATTTTGCTTTCCCATTGTCATGTTTTTCCTCTGAATTTCAAAGTCAATGTTGTCAAATGCAATAGTAAATCCAGGATGACAGTTCCTCTGATGTTCCTTCAAGGATTCATTTGCCTTCAGTGCAAGATCGCGAGACTGACATTCCTCTGCACATGTGCCAGTAGAACAAACATGGTAAGCAGCACTTGCTCTCTCCTGTAGTTCTTTGGTCTTCAAGTTTTCACTTGATATCTTCTCTTTAGCAGCTTGAAGTGGCCGATCAAAGCCTTCGCCCAATACATCAAGTTTCGTCAACACACATCTATTGGAACAGGTTATCTTGAGCTTGGACAATCGGTCAAGCGTTCCCTTAAACAAACAAATATATAATTATGTTTCTTGGTCAGAATGACCTTTTATTTCAGTTAGTAACAGTGAAAATATACTGACATTAATAATTACTGCACAGTAATCTTCTCTCAATTTTTAATCTTGTGTAAATCCAGGGAAGAGTATATGTAATTGGGCACTCCTTCACGCACCCGCACTCCATTCCCCCCTCCCACAGGAAAGTTTGGGGTAAGATGGTATGTCCGTACAATATCCACTAAAATAATTAACTAGCCTACCCCTTCCCACCCCTCCATTAAGCACCCCCCTCAAACATACTTGAAATAAACATGGCCAAGGTCACTGAACTAACAGATTGTTTATGACATGTAACATGGAGAAAATATTATTTACCCCCATATATGTACATTGCTTACTATAAAACAGCTTGGAAACCAATCAATTCAATGTAGGCTTTCAATTTATAATTATTGGTTGCTTATATATACTGGGAACTAAAATACCCAAACAGCTGCTGCTGGCAGGCTTTTTTCTAATTTTTTGAATTATAATATTAGAAAGTCGTAATCATACTCAATCCTGTACTGGTACTCCAATCTAAAGTGCTCTATTCTTTTGTCTTGTCACGCAATCTCTCCACAACACATATAGGGTGCGTTCCTTTGGGAACAGATTAGTGATCCAAGATCCCACGGATCAGTGATCCAAGGGTGCGTTCCTTTGGGATGATCCGGATCAGGATCAGTGATCCAAGATCACTTGGATCATGGTGCATCAAAGGAACCGACAAATCCACTATAGAAAAGGATTTGTCGGTTCCTTTGATGCACCACGATCCGAGTGATCTCGGATCTCTGATCCTGATCCGGATCATCCCAAAGGAATGCACTCCAAGATCACTCGGATCATGCGTGCGTTTCTTTGGGAACGGATCAGTGATCTGAGTGATCCAAGATCACTGGGATCATGGTGCACCAAAGGAACTGACGAATCCACTCTACATGACTCTAGCTGGTTTTGGATTTGTCGGTTCCTTTGGTACACCATGATCTGAGTGACCTTGGATCACTGATCCGTGGGATCTTGAGTCATTGATCCATTCCCAAAGGAACGTACCCATAACATGTCTACCCATAACATTTTTTTTTTTTGCAAAATTGTATAAAATTACTTTTCAGTTAATTTTGGAAAATCAATAGAGCAAGCTTTTTTAATATATAGACAAACTATGTCCACTCTCAATAAATTATTATTTCGATCTAATGTAAAATATCAATAATATAATAGAAATGTTTTGGTCTTATATTAATTGAGAAACAAAAATTATACTTGCTTCAGCTCACGGAGCTAAAAATAGATTTGAACTTCAAAATAGAAATTCCTACCTCCATTGATCCCGTTTTAACGAGGACTCCAAGCACACTGGCACAGGCATTCATTTGCGAATTTCTCTGCTTTAGCAACACAGATCCTGCAATTGCCACACTCGGTAACCACAGTTCTTCTCTTGATAACTTCACAATGCTGCAGGTCATCAAAAACGAATAGAAGATCGGAGCTCTATTCTTCCACTCCTCGCAAACCGATTGAAAATTGAAATTCACTAGGCTGTCCTTGTCGCACTTTCTCAGTAAGGACGGGTTTGACCTGGAGCACAGACCACAAACTTCACTTGACACCAGTCGAAGAACACTCTGAACCACGTGCTTGGTCAAAAGTTTGCACTTCACAACAGCCTTTGCAATTCTTTGTGGTGGCCCGTATACAAGGGCTTTACCAATAGCTTCATATTCAGAAGGTAAGCATTTGTTGGCAGTTTTGCTTGGGTAGTGGATTGGTATTTTTACTGCTGTACTTTTATACGGCTCTGTCACTGACGTGGAAGGTAAGTTAGCTGTAATCGGAGTGGATGTTAAATGAAGCGAAGGCAGCGGAGGTGAGATAAACAAACCTTCGTTCAACGGTGTTTGAGGAATTTCATGAGGGCTTAACGAGATACTCCCTGTCTGACCTGACTGACCTCCGCAACCTTCAGATAATGCAGACCTTTCGCCATCATTTTCCAGGGGCTTTATAATAAAGCCAGAAGAAGTAGAAGTGGTAGGGTCCAAGCCAAATTTCAATGACTTTGCCGCAGCGCAGCGTTGTTGCACTGAACTTTCGATCGGTGCGATAATATCCACGTCCGTTTCTGCAGAATCTCGGCGTAGTCGCTTGGTCCTTGGTATTCCCTTCTTGTAGTCTTTTTTTATCTCCTCTTGAACTGTTCGAAGGTTTGTTTTAACCTTTTCAAATCGAAGCAACCGCTTATAACACTTGGTACAGACGAAAGGATCGCTCGCCGAAAACACACTTAAATCTATTTCCACGGCGCTCTCAATCAGGCTTGAGATGTTCACCGAACTTCTGCCGAACACTCGTATTCTAGCAGTGGGTATTAAAGCACTACTACATAGAAAACAGTTGTCTCCGACGACTTTTTTGGGAGTTTCGCCCATACATGAAGCAAGGATTTGGAATCACTTTCCATACATGAATAAACTTTCGCCGGATAATAAACTCGCGGGAAAATTTGTCGCCCCGAGGGAACCCATTCTAACGCATCTTGTGATAGGCTTTTAATTAAACAATGGCTTAGTCCCGATTGGCTCATTCATAATCTCCACGTGATATCCAGCTGATCTTAACGAACAAAGGGAAAGGATTCCAGCGCTCGTTTCAGCAGACGTCGGTGGGGAGGAAACGATTGCGTGACGAGCCATAAGACGTCTGCGAAGGAGGCTAACCGCTCGACTGACTGATCATGACAAGGGACAGCTAGCAATCTGAAAGGAAGGTATTGGCCATTCCCCGTTTTTTCTCGACACAGCACTGTATTAATTGAGATGAGATTTTTTGGCCACTTGCCACCTTTGGGAATGTGTGCCGTGACTGATAATCGATCTCCGCTCTTAGCTTGCTCTTTTATGGAATGACTAGCAGGGTAAAAAGGACAGGTGAAGTGTCACTGAGTCTCACTTTTGTGGGTGTGGCTCAAATTCCCTTCACCATTATAAATTAATACACTTTCTACAAATGTTAACAGTGATGAAGACAACCCGTAATAGCATTATTTCATATCTATTTTTAAATAGATATTAAAATCACCCAGAGCCACGAGGTAGCTTTAATTGATATTTTTTCTTCGGTTAAATGCTTTGTTTTCTTGGCTGGAGTAACCTGTGAACAGGCATTCTGGTTGGGAATAGGGCGGAAAGAAAGGCCGGGACCGAAGAGAGCCGACTGAGGAACTGGAGTTACTAACTGGGGAGAGGGGAGGAAAGGAAGGCCCGTGGACAAACCTTTGATGCCGCCATTCCACTGCACTAAATTCTTGTGCATTTCTAGTGCAGTCTCTGATTGGTCAAATCGCTTACTGATGACAGTTTGACGACAGTTTGACATGTTTGCGGTAATGTTAACATCCGGCAACACGCGACGTCTTGTTGCAAATCGCAGCTGAATCGCAAACAAGCGTCTTCGCAGTCGTACGGTTTTCAAACGTTCAGTTGAAAAAGCATCGAGTGATTCACTGAAGGATTTCTCCCACATTTCACGCCTTTTTAGAAAACAGAAACGTTGCTTTCGATTGCTTAAAATATGTAGCGGAAATACGTGATGTTTCCAGAGTATTATTACAACTGGATTTGGGAAAAGTTTGATTTTTCAAATATTCCGTCGTGTCGCATCATGAAAGAGCTTACCCTTAATATCAAGCTAAGAGTGAAATTAATCGCATAAACGGTAAGTAGCATGCGAGACGGTTTATTATTTTCTCGGCGTGATGCGCCTCGTCGTCGGTTTTCACTAAAACATAAATAAATCAATAAATCTCTGGCACCCAGGTTAGAAGGAGGTCTGGAAGATGGAAAGAACAACAATATTATAGTTGTAACGCCCATAGTCTCAATAATAAAGGAGCAAGTGGAAGGGTTGTCATGGTTGCTAATTAAAGCATGTTCGATTGGTTTAGGTGAAGATTTTTCCGTGTTTTTTTATCCCATTGAGAGAGCGGTATTCCCCTCTCGGCGAACGAAACCCTACAGACCTGCAGTACTTGTACTTGTACTATTTGAAGTACTTGTAATAAGAAAAGCTTGTTCTTGATGATACATTTTTCTCATTCATAGGCTGATTGCATGGACTTGTCAGAACCGTAGAATAATGTGATAATCGAATAGCTTATCAAGTACACTACATGCACTGTACCGGACTCGAATAGAACTGAGGTCAGAGAAATCCTCCCTTTGCTCCTCCTTGCCTCCTGGTTGGGAATAGGGCGGAAAGAAAGGCCGTGAAAAGAGTTGACTCTTTGAGAAACTTCTGCAAAATCGACAAAAGACCACAAAAACGCTCGAGCTCCGATTTCTCGAAAACTGAGAAAAGCGCTTGAAGCAAATTTTCATTAATAAAGAGCATCTACTCAAAGATTATTATCATGTTGACAGATCCTTGACAGGTTATTTACAAGGGGGCGGAATGGTGGCTTCTATATTTTGTCCACAGCCCTTCCCTCTCCCTCTTTCCTCTCTCCCAAGTTTTCCCTCGGCTCGCTTAGTTCGCTCCCAATCTATTTTTCTTCACACGGCCTTTCTTTACGCCCTATCCCCAACCAGAAGGCCTGGAGACATCCTTCCGTTATTCGATCACATAACCCTGTTCACTGTCCCAGGAGGGGGGAGGGGGGGTATTCACCGAAAATTTGGGTTAGGGTGTGCGGCACGCTTCTTAAAACCCTTATCCTATTTCAGAACAAAATATGCGATTTCAGACCTGACCCAAAATTCGATACCCTATTTCAGACCAGACCCTTAAATCGATACCTGCCTAGGAACCCCAGGAAGTGCTTCCGTTGGCATAAACATTTGAGAAGGGCTTCTAATTCCCGATGTTAATCAAACCGCATTGCTCAAGGGTTGAAAAAAGTAGCTTCTTCTAAAAACCATACCCAATTCCAGACCAGAGTGCGCAAAGCATACCCTATTTCGGACCAAAATGGTCAAAAGCTTTACCCTATTTCAGACCAAAACGGATTGAAAACCATACCATTTAGGGCCGTACATACCTATATAGCTTATATAAGGGAGTACACCCCGCCACGGGTTCACTGTTCAGTGGATTGTAGTAAAGCGGACATTTGCAATTAGGTTGAGGACTGTGTATGGGGAACCATCGGCGAAATTTGGACTAGGGGCTCTGCATTAAAGACTGCGGGCTGTGCAGTCTCGTTCAACGGGGAAAAGCCCTGGGAATGAGGTTGTGTGCTGTGAACCGTTACCTCAGGAGACAACGTGACTGAGTGGTAAACCGACGTTAAACTTGAAATCCACAGGTAACGGGTTAAAGTTCCGCTCTGATTAGAAGTTGGAGTTGATTCTCGGTAGACCCGAATTCAACTCTGCCATGCTTGTAAAATGTTAAATGTTTGATATACAAGGGAGGGATGATTTGATTAGATAATTTATTCTAAAAAACATAGGAGATTTCCTGAGGCGCTGAATTTATAACATTACTCAAGTTCATATCTTGAATTATGCAAAAACAGAGTGGTCGAGTGGGAACTAAGGACAACTGGCCCAGTTGTAATGCCGATAGGGAGATTTGCATAAGTTTTTTTTATTGACATATGGACCATTTTTATCTTCATTTAACAAACAGGCAGTCAAGCACGCTTCCATTTCGTGCCATTAGGTTTGCTAAGATATTTTACAAATGCGCTGTAGACAGGGAGGTGCTGGACCGAGATAAGGTAAAGTTACTTTATAAAGAGACAAGAGACACACTGCACAATCTCTTTAGTTTGGCCAGTACCTGACACAGCAATATTACCCGTGGAGTGGCAGCCACTGACAGCTGTTTTCGTCTTTGTGTGGGCTCATCAGCATGGTGCCCGAGTCAGGCAGAAATAGTTTACGAAAGTTTGCATATGTGAGTTAGGAACTGGCCACACCGTGGAGATTGTGCACAGACAAGGGGAGCCTGGGTACGAACAAGGGATTGTGTGGGTGGGTGGTCGTGAAAATTACAAGACAAAGCGGCAGAGCAATATACGAGGAACTAGGCTACGGAACTCATAACGCGGAAAGTAGTGTACCTCAGCTAAAAGTTGGAGTTTCTTGGTTTTTCTTCCGTTCTCCGCCAAAACTCTTTTCCACTTCTTTTCACGCTGTGATATTTAAGTTCTTTCACTTCGTCCGAATCGACGTCTTTACTGCACATTTTCAATACAAAAATTGGGTGGGATTCCAGGCCTGTTGTGTTCCGGAAGTCGCAGCTTGAAACACAGAAATTCCCGTGTCGGCGTTCTGCCGATATGTTTGGTCCCACTGAACGATCTCAGGAATAATGACACCCAAAGCAAAAGCCTAGGCTCCCTATCGTTTCTGGAGATTGCCAGTCTTTTGTAGTGATGTTTTTTATTTGTGGTAAGTTTTGGGTTTGTTATATCAAACTAAAAGAAAAATATATTACCAAACACATTACAACGTTGTAGATTAAAAACGTGGACAGGAATCATGCTGCAAAAAGAGAAGTATAGCGGATTATGATATGTAGCAATGATAGCCAAATTCATTATGTGTCCCCTTGATAACTGAACATATTAGTATATATTAAAGTGCTCAGTACTACGATAAAATATGTTGTTTTTCTTTTCGATTTTTTTTTACATTAATTCATTCAATGGGTTGAAAATAACACAAATCACTATAATTTAGAACGATATAAGCTTATTGAGCCTGGAAATAGTTGGCTGAAAACCATCGAAATTCGCAAAAGGCCCAAGGCTGCAATTATTCTAGAAAGCATTCTCAAGTGCGAGTATCTTCTTGTATATTTACAAAAACATCTTCGCTGTACAGCAGGACCTAGATCCACTTAAACAAAAAAGGCCTTGTTTAAGCGTGTTTATTGTGCTGGACCTCTAATTATCTTGGCAATTGGATTAAAATAATTGCGGCAAGTCGAAGCTGAACTTTACGTTTGAAATAATTGGTCGTCGATTTGGAATTTGAACTTGAAATTTGGCATGGGTGAGTATTTCAAACTTCTACATTCCAAACTAAAGAGGAAGGGAAGGCAAAATTTTGATCATAGTAGCACTTTAAGTATTTAAATCTGTTATCAGACTTTTTCTTATATAACTTGCCAAATTTCTTTGGGAATAATGAATTTATCTTAGTTTTATTTTAGGATGTATTTCAGGACAAAGCAACTAAAAGAAAAATTATTTCCCTGGCAATAAAATGTCCAAATAAGGATTGCAAATGGACTGGTGAATTGAGGACAAAAGAGGTAAGAATTAAAAGAAACATACGAATAATTGTTTCCAGCAGTAGGTTTTGTGATTCACGTGTGTCGATAGGCCAGTTTCGATATATTAAAATTCATACCTGACTCTGAAGTTTAGGGGAGTAAAACAAAAGAAATCATATTGAGGTTTAGCCTTGGAGTCATTTAATAATTTAAATATATCGAAATTGCCCTATTCACGCGTATTGTCTATGTCATGTGATAGATCCACATGGAAACTTGCCCCTTTAAAGCAGTTTCCTGTACCAACGGAGACTGTCACGAAACACTGAAGAGAAAAGATCTGGAGGAACACGTGTCAAACACGTGTGAGTGGAGGATCATCGAGTGTGAATACTGTAAACAGCTACACCCGAAGTGTCATAACCAGGTAAAAATGATTTATTAATGAAAGGCTTTTTTAATTGCGTTGATAGAACAGTTTTCACATTAAGGGCGTAAAACTAAAACCAAAGTCATCACTCCGGCCAATCGCAACAGTTGCAGACAATTCAATGAACCAATCAGAACTCGAAGCAAATACATGTAGCCGGTCCCAAGCGCGGGAAAACGTTGCGAGCAAGTCACGATTAGTTTTGGTTTAAATTGTGATTGGTTGAGAAAATGGCTCTAAAATTTGTTTAGTCAATCACAAAGCTTAGCAGTGCAAAACCAAAGCAACTGCTAAATTACTTTTGACACTCAGTTGAAACCCGCTCAATTTTATTTAAGCAATAAAACGTCAGTTTCATACCACATATTTCTGGTCACGTGGCTGAGAGAATTCAGAACGGCGGGCTAGAAAATAACATAAAATAAAGTTACATTGTCAGATGGATGTTAGATAAGGCACTCTTTAATTGGTTTGTGTTATGTATTGCACACACAGTCTGCCATCTTGCAGCAAACCTCGTGCTATATTTTACCCATCATGCTTAGTGTGTTATATAACCACCATCGTAAATTCCCGCCATTCCAATTTTTTTCATTTCCTCTTTTGTTTTAAAAAGAAAAAGAAGTAGTACAAAAGTCCCTCATTAAGAATATAAGAGGTATTATAAGGAAGTAATACAATTGAACCTCCCGAAAGGAATCATCTGAAATGCAAAGCCAGAGTGGTCGCTTATGAGAGGTCAGACCACAGGGGTCTTAACTTTCAAACATATAAACCTGTAGTAATTTCAATTAACAAAGTCAAGTAAAAAGCACAATCAACACAAATATTGTATCATATTGAAGTTTGTAATGTAACACACTGGTCATGTTGCGTCTGTAGTAACGTCAAAATCACCAAATTGGTATTTTTGGAAAAGTGGTTGCTTAGAAGAATTGGTCGCCAGTACGAGAGGTGGTCGCACATGGAAGTTCGACTGTATGAGAGAGATGAGGGTGCGCACGAGAAAATACTCGTGCACTTGGGCATTTTCGTGCCATGGTCTCTATGAGCTTTAAATATACAGCTAATTTATACACACCTTGATCAATTGTTTAGTAAGAACTGATGCAAGTACAGTTTCTGGAAGTCAGGAGCAAAATACGACATATTTTTTAAAAGTCAGTTTCAGAGCGTATCCAGTGTGTGAACCTAAAGGGCAGCATCAGTGAAAAATATTAGTTGTATTAAAAAGATGTTGCCCCTTGTTAATAGATAATCATTAGATGCAGGTGTACGTAGGTGGTACGTGAGCAACTGGCTCTCATTTTTGCAGGATCATCTTGGAAAGTGCAACAAGTTTCCAGTTAACTGCTCAAACAGCTGTGGCGATATAATTCCAAGGGAAATGGTAAGTGCCATTGTTGTCTTGAAGCCTGTAAATTCCACCAGTGAACAGTGATAGGCTGTGGTGTTAGTAGGATGTCTTCATAGACTTGATAAAACTATGGTACTTAATTAATGACGAGACCTTACGGAGCCAAGTGGGGCAGTACACAGCTCTTACAAGGTCTTTTCTGATTTGCTGAGAAAACAATAGAACAAACAACACAACAAAGGACCATAGCCCTGAAAACAATAGAGCTGCGTGATATAGGGGTCCAATAAAATTAGAGGCTGTTGAGAGCTACGTGGTATCTGAGCCAAGTGACGCATTTTTGGGTTTCTTCGATTAACCCCACGCCCAACACCCAACCTGGACAACCAGGGCATCTCTTCCTTGACCAATCTCAGTGATCGATATCACACCCGGCAAAGTTCTTGTGATCATCGAGAAACTCAAGCTCTACCATCACCATGGAGGATTTCTTTAAACGACGGCTATCTTAGACCTGCTTTTAAGCGAGTCGGTTTTAGAAGATAAATACTTTTAATACTTTGCTATAAAGTCATATTTTAATAACGCGGCCATCCTAGAGCTCGGGGAAAGGGCAGGTGGCCGCTTAAAAGAGGTTGGTCGTTTACATGTAACAGGTGGTCAGCTTTTAATGGTTTGAATACATGTATACTATTTTGACACGACATTGAAATATTCCGTTTGACCTGACTGGAATCGATTTAAATCGCGGTTTTATTTAACTCCTTCTAAGCTTCGTTAAAACGAAATTTGACCCAGGAATGCCTTTTTTGATATATTAAAAAGGAAATGACATTGAGCCGGGTTCAATTGCTTCTTCTTGTTTATTCTCCTAAGCCTCGGAGTCAAAGGAATGGTCCTATGACAGTTAAAGTTCTATTCTATATGTTAGAAGACAAAAAATCATTGCCTGTTATTTGTATGAAACATGAAGACTTTTTAAAGAATCAACGGAAAACTGTTAAGTATTTAACCTCTCATGTTTTAAAGAAAATTTCTAATTCTTCCCACACTAACTTTCTTCAACAGTAATAAAAATTTGAAATAAAAATAAAAAACTGGAAAAATATAATAATACTAATTTGTTGGGAAATTATAAGTCAATTTCATCGACGACGTTTCTGATTAAGCGTTTCATCAGGTTGATGACCATTGTGTTATTCGCGACTGCGGGATGGTATCCACATGCAAATCGTCTTTTCTAGACGCGACCGAAATTTAAAAGATATCCTGGTACATTTCGAACAGCCTAGTTTTTCGCTTGTCTACGCCCCGGGTGCCGGATCTGTCAATACATTACCTCCGACCACCACCCAAATGTTTCAATTACTATTCGTGGACAATTAATTTGTCTGTCAATCAGGGAAAGTGGTTTATTGCATCTCCTGCCATCGATACTCCCGTCCGTTTATACATCAGGGAAATCGGTCGAAGTCTGCGCGAACGTTTGATGAACACCTTCGAAGCGTTCAAAAAACACTCCCAGTTTTCCAGTGGCCGAGCATTTCAACTCTGCTGGCCACTCACTGCCGGACATCGTCGTCAGAGGACTGAGGTTATGTGCCAATTTCAATCTCAAAAGGAAGCAAGTGGAAATATGGCTCAACACGGTTTTCCATTTCCTTTGAACTGCGCGCGCTCATGCACTATTTTCTGAATACTTCTAAGCGAGCGCTATTATATTTTTAAAAAGAAAATAATTAGAACAACGGTCATCAACCTGATGAAGGACTAAGCCCGATAAGTCGTTGATGAAATTTTCTTGACACTTTCACAACAAATTTCTATTTTATTTTTCCCACGTTATTTTAAATTTCAATTTCGTGTTTATAACGGTGTCATGAATCTGTGGGATTTTAAATTTTTGAATTCATTCGTTTTGTTTGAGCAATGATACTCACTTTGAATTGATTCGCAAAACAGCCAATTGAAGCTATTTAAAAGTTCCAGCAAATTTAAACGAGATTGAGATAATTCATGAAGCTATTCTAAAGTTGTGCAAAATTGGTATTTAACTACTGTGTCTTTCAGTGTCACGTTTCCATGTTAAAACGTAACTTAGTCAGTGTCTTTATCGATTTCTTTCAGATTCCAAATCATATTAAAAATGACTGTACACTGACCTTAGTTTCTTGTCCGTATGTTGAGCTGGGATGCAAAGAAAAGGTTTGTATTTACTTATTTACAGTGATCAAATTTAAACTTACTGGTAATCTTTCTGTCTGCAATCAAAGACTCCTTTTGTATACTATAACAGACGCGATTGTATACGTTGTAAAATCGTAAAATGATGCCGATACTTGCCACTTTTCGTCTTTTTCTGCAGGTTCACCGGAAAAACTTAGAATCTCATCTTTATTCTACCACGCGTGAGCACCTTGACTTTGCTCGTGTGAAATTGAATAACACACAAGTTCAGTTGAAAGAAACTCAAGATCGGTTAAATAAAACACAAGCTCAGATGAACGACACACAACGTCAGTCAGAATTGACCCAGCTAGCACTAAGCAAGACGAATGAAAACCTGGAGCAGAAAGTGGAGGCACTTCAAACGGAGTTAAAACTAAAAGAAAGAACAGATCAAGAAAATGGAAACACGCTATTTACTTGGAAGATTAACAACTTCAGTAAAAAGTGGAGGCGAGCGCAGGGCTGGAGGCACAAGACAATAAAAAGTAATTCGTTCTTTACAGGAAGTTTTGGCTACAGATTAAAAGTTTTAATCAATCCTGATGAAAACGCCACTCACCTCTTGATCTTAATCGTTTTGATGAAAAGTAAATACGATGCCATATTACCCTGGCCTTTCCACAGGAAAGTAACTTGTACTCTGATTGATCAACAAGAAAATCCAGAGTTGAGAGAAAACAACGTTTTCACTTCTTTTGGCATTTATAATAGGAGGGGCAACGAAGCAGCAGAAGCAGTAGTGTGGCGTGTATCTTACGATAAACTGCAAACAAACGTTATGATTTGTAATAGGAGACCTATTGAGTGGCTTATATCGTACGACAGATTGCAAACAAGGCGCTACCTTGTAAATGATACTCTGTTTCTCCAGGTCGATATCGGTCCCCCAATGTGATGTCGGGCAGTAATTTGCTTTCTCATTCTGTTCTCGCTCAAATTTTCACCAAACATTCAGTTATAACTTTAAGCGTTGAGTTGGGTTTAAATCTTTAGTCAAAGAAGCCAAGGACTATTTGTATTTGTCCACTGCAACAAGGCGAAAAAATTCGCTTACCATAAACGTAAGACCGAACGTTTCAAAATATAGTTTCTTTTTACCGATTAGAGTTATATATACAATGGCATGGCAGCTAAAACAAAACAGGCTCACGAACAAAACTACTGTACATATAGTAACAGCAGGTGTACAAAGTATTATACATGAATGGCACGGAGAAAAATCTCCGGCCGAAGGATCATGGTAGTAATATACCGCAGAGCCTCAAAATAAAAGGTTGCAATAAAGCAGCATACAACCTTGATAAAATAAAAATGAAGGTGAGCGCCGATCCCAAAGATATAGATAACTAGGGTTGGTAAACTTTGTGACCACAAAACTTTGTAACCCTAACCGGTTTTTGTGTGAATGAAACTTACTCTGATTTTATGTAAAGACCAATTGAAACATTCTTCAAATTTCAAAGGGGGCGGTCGGCCTGGAGTTCTATATAAGATACCACAATGTCCGCAAAAATGTTGCGGCGGTAAAAGAAAAAGAGAAAATATTGTGGAGTATGGAAGGTATTTCCGACCTTATCGATGATTTATTGCGCGTGTTCCCTCGAATGTACTAGCGATTTTAGCTACAAGGAATATAAATATCTCTATTGGCGACGTAAAGCGACCAGGATGGCCCCGCGATAACTTCGATAAAGGGCTTTATTCCCTTGGTAATTTAAATGTACGCCATCAGGCAAATAAACATTTATCGAAGGGTTAGAAAGCCCTCGGTGACGCCATACTCCGGCAAATGGGGGGTTAGTAAATGCCTTCGTAAGATAGTTGTTGAAGCTATCAACGTTTTCATTATAACTTAAAAAGCGAGGTCTTTCCCGTGGTATTACTTCGCATATATTATATATTCGCATGTATTTAATGTTACATTGGGTGTGCAACAGTTCCACAAAAGCCTCAATTACCAATACTGTTGTTTGTGCATCGCAGGTTGCATCACACAGATCGTTAGATCCAAGTTCTAGAATAACTATCCTTGGGGCCATTTTTCGGATAGTGGGGAGGTCGTTGCGGACTATTTTGTCAACCGTTCGGCCTCCTATTCCCAGCATAATGACTTTACATTCTTGGAAGAGATTAAAGTCCAGGGCGTAATCGTTCCCTTGTGAATGTAGAGAAATGAATTCCTCAAATCTCCTTACAAATGAGTGGCCTAGAATTAGAACGCTTGGTGTCTGTGGTGTATCGTTGGAAGAGGCCATGTCTCCAAGGGGAAATAAAAACAGTAAAAGAATACTTAACTTAAATCAAGAAATTCCCTTGAATGATGGACGTAGCTCAGTACTCAGTTGGATGTTCAAGGCCAAAGAGGACCAAATGAACCCTCCGCGCCTTAATATAGTGTGACTAGTAAGGGTATCTCCTTACGACCACCTGACCGGAAGCCGCAGAACAGATTCACTGCTACAGTGCATAAAATCATTTATTTGTTAAATAAATATCCTTTGTATTTGTCCACTGCAACAAGGCGAAAAAATTCGCTTACCATAAATGTAAGACCGAACGTTTCAAAATATAGTTTCTTTCCTGCAATTTGCCTTCACGCTCACGGCCTGTAAATGACGCGTTTTTAGAACGTAAAGTCTCAACATGTAAATTTCTTTTTTATTTTATTTGAAATTGTAAGGACCAGCCCAATAGATAAACCCTGTAAACTGTTTAGGTTAATTAGTATTCTTTGTAGTGATATCGCAATCCGCGTGTTGATTTTACGAATAAACACTTTATCGACAGGGGCGGATCCAGGAATTTCTAAAAGAGGGGGTCCGGGTGCATGTCCCCCGGAAAATTTGTCCGATTTTACCCTCTAAAACGCCATTTCCGGCATTCCTGAGAGTCGAAAAGCGTTTGTTAAGTCAAAAACAACCAGTCAATTGGTGGAAGTGAAACAACTACGTTTATAAAATGCCCAAGGAAATGCGCGCGCTATGATTGGTTAAATCGAGTTCATTATAACTCGATAAAGCACGCGCGTGACGTAAAGTTCATTATAACCGTTTATATTTTAAAGAAATAAAAAACTTGTTCCTCGTGCATTGTTGAGTTATATAAGCACTTGGGAATTTTTAAGAACACTCGAAAAGTGCGAGAAGCACTCGCCTTTGGCTCGTGCTTCTCTGCGCTTTTCTTTTTTTTGAATGCGAGTAAAACTTCAGGGGGGATGTTAAAAAATGAGCCTTGTCGAGGTCGCTTCTTACTTGTTAGTGCCCGTAAACCCAATTTTGACCTCAGGACCTGCTGAGAAAAATGTAAGACTCTATTTCCAAGATGTAAAAACCCTATACTAGTTTACATTTATACATGTGGCACTGATTTTGTCAAATCAACTCTACATGAACTTAAGGTTGCGGGTGATACCTAGTCATGTATAAATTTGCAAGGCAAAACTTGCTAAGGCTCTCAATTTAAAAAATGTTTGTATCTTGGCCCTCTGGTGGCCGATTCCGCCCAAAATTTACAGAAATTAATATATATAGATAGGCCAAGCCTAACAGCGTCGCACTCTGAACAAGCTTAACTAATTAAGGTGAAACTTAACTAAGGTGAAAAGTCGGAAGCACAAGAATTAAGATTGACGACAGGGCTATTTTTCAATTTTAGCAATTATCGAAAACAGTATTACCCGACCGTCTGCACAGTACATTTAGACCGTACAAAAGTTCACAAAAACAACTTTTCTCTGTCTAGAATAACTAGTACCGACTACTTTCCGAATAAAATACAGTTGTTGTTTGTCAAAAATTGCCCGAGAAACTGATTTGGAAATCAAAATTGCAAAAATACACAAACATATTTGCATAGGGCGACGCGAAAGAAGACAGAAAGTCTTAAGCCTGCCGCACACTTGAGGAAAGTGCTGAGCAAAATTCCTCGCGAGGCAGTTAGCTCAGCTGTTTCCGCAAGTGTGCGCTGGATTTTTGGTGAGTTTTTCGCCTCGCGAGGTCGTGAGGCAAATATCTGACGTGTTTGATATTTTTTGCCTCACGAGACAAATTCCTCATCGTGTGCGGGCGCCGCGAGAATCTGGCTGAGCCAAATTAATCGATTAGCCAATAAAATTGCATGGCAAGCTCACGCGATTTCAAGCTCGACATTCAAGATGGCGGACGACGAGATGTTAAAACTTCCAGTCGTAGCTCTTCTTATCCGTTTGTTTGTGGTCCACTCAGAGTATACAAATTGTAATATTACATTTGTATAACTGCAATTACTGTAATTGATATTGAAACACAATTTTAATATCCACTTTTTTAGAATATTCTTAGGATATACACCTAATTGCAGTAATGTTGTCATAGGAAAATGAAAAATGAAAAAAGCTAAATAGGAATTAATTAGCTTAACCATCATTCACAGCGACATACGGCACAATTAAGCGTGCAGCGGCTATTGTTAATTTAAATTAAGCGTGCAGCGGCTATTGTTATTTGTGTGTCTAATTAATTCCTATTGGCCTTTTTTCCATTTTTCGTTTTTTCATTTTTCATTTTTCTATGACAACGTTATTGTAATTAGGTGTAATTTAAATTTAGCATTTTATTAGATTTTAATACAGTAAACATGCAACATACAAGGCTGCATAGAACTCGACAAGTTTATCCTCTAGGATAACTTCGTTAACCATGACCACACTCCTGTCCGCCATCTTGAATGTCGAGCTTGAAATCACGTGAGCTTGCCATGCAATTTTATTGGCTAATCGATTAATTTGGCTCAGCCAGATTCTCACGGCGCCCGCACACGATGAGGAATTTGTCTCGTGAGGCAAAAAATATCAAACACGTCAGATATTTGCCTCGCGACCTCGCGAGGCGAAAAACTCACCAAAAATCCAGCGCACACTTGCGGAAACAGCTGAGCTAACTGCCTCGCGAGGAATTTTGCTCAGCACTTTCCTCAAGTGTGCGGCAGGCTTAAGTCTTATTTTAATTACATAAAATCGCTTTTGAATCTATGTAATGAATGAACAAACACAAAAAATGGACAACACAATCTTCTTTCGAACAATTTTATTCAAATCTCCATTAGTTTATGTTTAAAAGCAAAACGCGCACCATTTCTAGCGCATCAAGTTCAAGCTGCCTTCGATGACATTCAAGAAATTGATACAACTGAAGTTAAGCACGTTTTTAAAACAAGTCTCCAAAACTACACAAGAACACAAAGAAAAAGTCAACCACAAAATGTAATCTGTTTTACCTTTGAGTTCCTCCGCTTGCTTTGGTTCTGAAATCCGTAAGATAAAAAGAAACATCTCCCTCATAGAAAAACGTATGAAGTTCCTCGAAGCAAGATTTTATCCCGGAAAGCTCTTCTTTTTCCACTAAAGTGTTTCCTTGGGATATCCAAACACCGAGAAGTGGGTTGAAAAACTAGGCGCAGCCTAGTCATTTTTTGTCCCACTTCAATATTTGGATATCAGATGAAACACTCTTTCCAGTGTTTGTCGTAGCTTCTCAAAACATTAATTATTCTTGGGTATATTCAAAGCAAAACTTCACCAAATGTTATGATAAAAAGTATTACATACATGTATCCAAACCTCCTTCACGGATGCGATTTCCTCTAATTTTGCTTCCATGAACTATTAATGAGTTTAAGAATGGTTTTTGAAAATATGAGATTGCATGGAATTTCGCACTAAACATAAGCAATATATAAAATAAAAATCGCCGAATAAAGTCGATGAAACGCTTATTGGTGTTGTTTAGTATATGTGTACTGTGTTTCTACCATATTTGAGCCATTTTTAGTCCATCTATCTTACCTTGTATGGTATAACTGAAACGGGTAATTGAGTTTAAGAGTCGTTTAACAGTATCCAGCGTTCAACACGTGTCCAAGGCTTATTATTTGCAAAAAATAGTGCTGCTCCCATTCTACCCCGTCGTCTTTACAGTAGAATAAAGTTAGATTGCGTTTCTTGGAGCAAATTGAACATACCTTGTCATTATGAGTAATGAACCGCTTTCGACAAAATCACATAACGCTTTAAAATAAGGATGTACCTCCGGTGCGCGGTCAGCACTGGACACCAAGCTTAAATTAAACCCCAATCAATCAATCAATCAATCAATCAATCAATCAATCAATCAATCAATCAATCAATCAATCAGTCAATCAGTCAATCAGTCAATCAATCAATCAATCAATCAATCAGTCAATCGATCCTTTATTTAACGTGGTTATTGCGCTTAGCTTAAGAGGTAGTTTCCAGGTAAGCCAGGAAATAATGAAGATAAAAGGTACAAAATAAAACTTCAGTATAAGTGTACACATTTAAGTAAAGCTATTCTTATTCCATTCCAACAGGGAAATGCAAGTTTAGTGATTAAAAGTTGCTTTTTTCCGGGATTCTTCTAAGGTTAAAAGCGATTTCCAATCGACCTTTCGGCCAGTTTTTTTGGTCTTCTTCGGGAAATTAGGAAAAGAAAAGTCAAGAATATGTTTTTTCCTTGTAACCGCACTTTAAGACATATCGTGATAATTACGTGAAATGTCATGGTAAAACGCGCGGGAAATACACTTAAAGACACATCGGGAACACAGGTCCGGTCAATTTTGCTGTTCGCGTTTGATTGCATGCATGCAAACGAGTCACAGGAAGCCCACGTTGCCGGGGCTTAACCGGACCATGTTTCTGGAGGATGAAACAGCTAGGAAAAACGCTTCTCCCCCCAGGATGGGGTGCTAGTCCATCACAGGGTGACCTGGTTTATATACTATGAAGTGACTAGGAGTATTGCTACTCCTCCCTGGATGGGATGCTAGTCCATCACAGGGTGACTTGGTTTATATACTATGAAGTGACTAGGAGTATTGCTACTCCTCCCTGGATGGGATGCTAGTCCATCACAGGGTGACCTGGTTTATATACTATGAAGTGACTAGGAGTATTGCTACTCTTCCCTGGATAGGATGCTAGTCTATTACAGGGTGATTTGGTTTATATACTATGAAGTGACTAGGAGTATTGCTACTCCTCCCTGTATGGGATGCTAGTCCATCACAGGGT
The DNA here is from genome assembly GCA_024195265.1 of Dendrophyllia cribrosa. NCBI lineage: Eukaryota > Metazoa > Cnidaria > Anthozoa > Scleractinia > Dendrophylliidae > Dendrophyllia > Dendrophyllia cribrosa. The sequence continues at coordinate 31,143,369 of JAJLRJ010000006.1, forward strand.
GATCTGGTTTATATACTATGAAGCGACTAGGAGTATTGCTACTCTCCCCTGGATGGGATGCTTAAGTCCATTACAGGGTGTCTGGTTTATCTACCATGAAGTGACTAGAAGTATTGCTACTCCCCCCCCCCCCCTGGATGGGATGCTAGTCCATGACATGGTGATCTGGTTTATATACTTTGAAGTGACTAGGAGTATTGCTGCTCCCTCCTGGATGGGGTGTTAGTCCATCGTAGGGTTTCCCAGGCATTATATCGCCGATTTCACACCTGGTGGAGAGAGACAATGCGGTGAAGGGGGGGGGGGGCACGTTTCTTGTCTAAGGAAACAACACGACAGAGACCAGGCCATATACTGCGTGACTGTAAATTATATAGGTACACCACAACATTCGAACTACGATGGATATTTAAAAGTTATTTCAAAATAAACATAATCCTACCTTAAATGTTTTACATTGTCGTCCTTGCGGATAAAAACGGCGAAATTTGACGATTTGAAGGTTTTTGAGTTGGTCGTTTACAAGGTCATAAGTCCCATTAAGTAATATCGATTATAAATATCCGAGGTTATTTACAAAATCTAACCCCGATCAAGTGTTGGTTTCGAAAGCGCTTGTTGTGGAGTTTTGCTTGCTCGACTATTTACCAAGTGTAAAGTTTGCAAAATGGCCGCGAAACCATCAAGTGCTCTTAAACGTACACCTTCGGGTTATTACGAGCATTTTGTTAATGAAGTTGACATTGATTTTCAATGTTCGATCTGTCATCTGACGTTAAAAGACCCAGTTCAAACGAAGTGTGGACACAGGTTTTGTAAAGACTGCCTCGAGGAACATTTCAAAAGGTGGGTTCTTTGGTAATCGACTTACATTTTAGTGTCAAACTTATCCTCGCGAACACTTCGCTAAGAAGGGCACTATATTAGTTAGCTTTCATTTTTTGTTTATAAGTTTAAACAGCTCGGAAACAGTTATCGTCGAAGCAGATAACAGTTATGTTAATTCTGCACCTTTTAGGTAAGGTTTAATTGTATTGACGTTTCTATGAACTAAGTATGGCGTTTCGTAGTTGTTACGATTTAAAAGTCCCCAAATATTATGTAGAGCGACAAGCGTTTTGCAGTACACGTACACTAACAAAATACTCCAGGAATGTGTAGAAAACGCTTATTAGAATGACGTTGTACGGAAACTATGTGAAAGCTAATACAGTTTGATCTTTTTCGGTTCTTTAAGATAAATATTTCAGCTGCAGGAAATTTCAGAAAGAGGAATCTTGTCTCCCTAATTTACAAGCTGCTTTTCACTTCTCCGTTCCGAAAATCTGAGCCGACATTTTGCTTAGGAAACATCTCATACACTGGCATGTATTAGTTGAGATCAGATTCGTGGCCACTTGCCACCTTTGTGAATGTGTAGCGTGACTGACAATCGATTAAATTTCTAGAATGACTAGAAGGATATGTGGGATAGGTGAAGTGTCACAGAGTCTCATTTTGCGAGCTACGTTGTGCTGACGATTCCACGGCTGCTTTCTATTTTTGAGCGCAAATCATGTCAGGTCTAGCTAGCTGTAGTGCTGTGTTTGTAAAATATTTCATTACCCTTTTGGGTTTAAATATGAATTAATATATAAAGAGGATGTACGCTGCTAGCAGTGCCGTTATGGATAGTCGAGTGGGCGAGCAAATACGCGGTCGGCGATCGACCGAGCCAGCGAAAGTAATGCGAGCCGAGGGGTGCTGGGGAAGAGACGGGAAGAGATAGAGGGACTGCATTCTTTTCTGTAACAGACGCGTATAACTCCACCCACCAAGTGTGAAAACCCATCAACAATAAACAAAACTTGTAACTTAAAACAATGCCGCCTCCATTTGTCGCTCTGCTTGTCACTCTATTGTCTATGAACCAACGATGAAGCAGCGGGAAATTCGAACTCCTCCGTTGCAGAAGAGAGTGCCGGTCCTTTTTCCTCCCGCCTCTCCCCCAGTTTCCTCTCGTCTCGTTCGCTCGCTCCAGTCTCACCGAGCTTGTTTTCGTGTTTAACCCGACCGCTCGACTGACTGACAAGGGACAGCTAGCAGTCTGAAAGGAAGGTATTGGCCATTTCTCGTTTTTCTCTCGCCACAGCACTGTAGTAATTGAGATAAGATTTTTGAGCCCTTGCACGTTTGGGAATGTGTGCCTTGACTGATAATCGACCTGCGCTCTTGATGCTCTTTCTAGAATGACTAGCAGAGTAAAAAGGACAGGTAAAGTGTCACTGAGTCTCACTTTTGTGGGTGTGGCTCAAATTCCCTTCACCATTATAAATTGATACACCTTCCACAAATGTTAACAGCGATGAAGACAACCCGAAAAAGGATTATTTCACATCTATTTTTAAATAGAAATTAAAAACACCAAGAGCCACGAGGTAGCTTTAATTGGTATTTTTTTCTTCGGTTAAATGCTTTCTGTTCTTGGCTGGAGTAGCCTGCGAACAGGCCTGGTTGGGAATAGGGCGAAAAATAAAGGCCGGGGGCGAAGCGAGCCGACTGAGGAACTAGAGTTACTATAAACTAGGGAGAGGGGAGAAAAGGAAGGCCTGTGGACAAACCTTTGATGCCGCCATTCCACTGCATTAGATTCTTGTGCATTTGTAGTGCAGTCACTGATTGGTCAAATCGCTGACCGATGACAGTTTGACGACAGTTTGACAGGTTTGCGGTAAGGTTAACATCCGGCAACATGCGACGTCTTGTTGTAAATCGCAGCTGAATCGCAAACACGCGTCTTCGCAGTCGTACGGTTTTCAAACGTTCAGTTGAAAAAGCATCGAGTGATTCACTGACGGATTTCTCCCACATTTCACGCCTTTTTAGAAAACAGAAACGTTGCTTTTGATTGCTTAAAATATGTAGCGGAAATACGTAAAAAACAGTATTATTACAAGTGGATTTGGGAAAACTTTGATTTTTCAAATATTTCGTCGTGTCGTATCATAAAAGGAGCTTACCCTTATTATCAAGAGTGAAATTAATCGCATAAACGGTAAGAAGCATCCGAGACGGTTTATTATTTTCTCGGCGTTATGCGCCTCGTCGTCGGTTTCCACTAACAAAATAAATGAATCAATAAACCTCTGGCACCCAGGTTAGAAGGAGGTCTAGAAGATGGAAAGAAGAACAATGTTATAATTCTGACTACACTGACACGAGAGATTCAATGTGAAAGTTTATTTAGGATGCGTCAGTCAGTCATCTGATGCAAAATACAATAACAGTATACAGCCATACGAATAACAATGTTTCTAAAAATGAGAAATTGTGCTACGCCAGATACGAAAAACCACTAAAAAACCACCCTTTAGAAGTGGCCAAAAAATATGTGGAAACGTATTCCTCATCTAATGCAGCAGCACATGACCCCGAGGAAAGGGTACAACTGAATAAGCCTAAACATCATACAATATACAAAACCGAACAAGAGAAAAAGAGTAAATGCAAAAAAAGAAAAAAGAGCGGAGAGGACGACTAACTGACCTAGAATGATCCAAATCTCCAGCCAAAAACCCTAAATATCTCTAAAACGCCCCACAACCACCCGCGAACCTCGAAATCGTGCCGTCAGAATATTAATTTCTGACTAATTTATTCACGCCATTCAAACGTCAGAAATTACATATTCTGACTACACTGACATGAGAAATTCAATGTGAAAGTTTATTTAGGATGCGTCAGTCAGTCATCTGATGCAAAATGGATCTAAATAGAGACAAAGAAAGGGCAAATAAGGTAATTAAAACATACGACAAAAAGGACTAAATACCCAGACTTTGGGAAACTGATAACCTAGAAGCCAAACTCCCGGGCCAAACTATCATCGATATAGCCATTCTAAGCAGAAACTGATTTCCATCTACCGTGGCTTTGAAAGAGCCTATCCGCAACACCTGTATTAGCAGCAGCAGAAGCACCGCCTGCTCTTAAAGAATGTGTACTAAACGACATAATGTCAGGAACAATATCCTTGAAACTACTTTTAAAATAATCTATAATACTAGGTAACTTATTGGCTTATTGACTGAAACGAGTGTATGGCCTAACCTAGTCTTAGCAAGAGCCCTAAAACATAATGATCAGCGTCAACAGGAAAACGCTCTACTTGAGATAAAAACGCTTGAAAATCTTCACAGGACAGGTAACACTATTTGGACTTAATTTCCGCAATAACAACCTTGTTGCCTTTTTTAATCTGTCCAGTCTTACTTATATCAAGATTGATGGTAACGTAACCATCATGGAAAATAACATCGCCATACTTTGTGTGTAACACTTCTTCTAAAAAAAAAACGGCAAATGTCAAAATAAAAATACATCTCGATATCGGCTCCTTCTTGTTAACCAAACGTGTTCCAATGAATCTCTTGGCAGCCCTACTAATAGAATGAACAATGGGACTGTCAGTGGGAGAAGGAATGCCAGCCAAATTGTGAGCCCATTGAATTCCATAAATGGCAGAATCCACCGCAGAATGGGACTGCGTCGTGTCCAACACATGCTGGAGGTACAAGGCCACGTGCTCAGCCCTGGTAGGAAAAACTTGCATCGCGGCCTTTGAGGAAGCAAAACCTTTCCATCGTAGAAAGGCCCTTAAGAGCGCCTGTCTGTAAAAACCAAACATATCGCGGCAAGTGATAAAATTGGATTCTTTTGATATTTTAACGTTAGATAGATTAAGGCATAACAAAAATCACTGGATACCTTTTTCGGCCAAATATCTTTTTATTTTAAAGAAAAATGCAGAAAACGAAATTCCGTTAAAATCGCCATTTCAGGCGGAAAATTATTGCACAACTTTGACAGTCTCGCTTACAAAAACAAGTAGCGCTACGGCATTTAAAACATGAAAATCGTATTTTGCAATCTTTAGATATCTAGAAGAGTGATTTATGGAATTATTATGTTGTTCTTTGCGTGCAAAATAATTTTATTTCGAAGACATATATTTTACTTCTTTAAAAGTACCTCGTAAACAAAACAATTTTTCACCATGTGCTAAACCTTCAAACGGATTAAGTTTTTGTTGGTTAATTTTTATAAAGATGATCTCAAGATTGCCGTAAAAATTTCTTTGGGCAAATGATTCAGAGCGACGCGAGAGCATTTCAAAGTTCGTTAAAATTAAGAGTTATTTGACCTTACGAGGTCAACAATCAATTTGCGGGTCACACAAATATTCTAACTTCTGCTTCTGTGTTAACCCATTATGAAATTGAAATAGCCACATTGAAAAACATTGAAATTTCCTTACCTCATTTGCGGTAGAAGACAGATTCAGAGACCATTTTTGTGTATAAGTCCCTTCTTTGTTCATCGTATTTTTAATTTATAACGTCCGATGCACGCCGGCCGCGGACTGCCATGCAAGGTCGCACGCAAACCTCTGTTAAACTTTCGACACATTTCAGCATTATGGCATCTTATTTAAAGGCTATAGCATTTGTCGAATGTTCTTCGGTTTGAAGTTAACGGATAGATAAATCTAATCACTGCTTGAGAAGTACTGAATGAACAAACATGTCGGGCCGTTTAAGCCGTGATCGTGACGGCAGTTATTTGTGTCGTCACGCAATGCAGCTGTTCTTCGGCATTTTAGCGGGGTAGGGGTAGGGCTAAAGAGTTTGAAAACACCGAATCTTTGTCTGAAACTCTTGCAGCGGAGAAAAAAAAAATACGAAGTCTTTTCAGTTACGTTAGCACATTTAAGCGTCTTCACTCCGGAAAGATTATTCATTCGCCGTTGCACAGAAAAAGTAAAAACGAAATGTGTGAAATGCAAATGGTATCACTAGCTTTTTACCTGATTAAGATCACTGTGGTATTTAGCTATTTCTGTCCTTTTTTCGTATTGATTTTTCTTTTTTTTTCTTTTTATCAGAAAGATACTGTCTTCATGAAACATTATGCGAAAAAGGGAAAATCAGTCTAATATTCGCCACATGCACGGCCCCCAAAATATATCAATTTGTACAGTGCAACAAGTGATGTAAACGTTTGTCAAACGGTACACACCGCAACTGATGTTTTCCTTGTCTCTCAATTGACCGAGAGAGAGCCTCAAAAGAACACTTATTTGGATGTTTTCTACTTGCCAATAATCTTACTGTGAGTTTGGGTTACCTGTGGTTCGTGGGACCATTTACCTCGCTCGTGAATTTTCCGTCAATGATATGTACCATAGATGTTGGGGGGGGGGGGGGGGTGGGAGAGGGAGTGGGGGGGGGGGGGGGGGGGGGGGGCTTCTTCCAGCCTTACTTCCAATTCATGTCATGCCTTAATTCAGAACCATTTGTTGCATTTCCTTCAATTTAAAATTTGACTCAATGGGACTAATGTTTGGCTAATCCATTGTCGGTGTTACAAACTAAGTAAATTTAAGTATTTTTTTGGCAGTAGCAAAATAATTAGAAACCCGCTCAGATTTTAAAGCTGATAACGAGAGAATATCTAAAAATTGAAGAACTTACTAAGTTTAATACAGTAATCGCCAATTGTCGAGAATAAAAATAAATGCTGTTTAAATAATGCAGTTGACAAAACAGTAAACACTACCTGGTTTTGCTAATTACCTAGAGCCTTTGTTTACTTGAAGGCGGCGCTAAAGTGCATGTTTTCGTACATCAAAGATTCGAGTTCAGTTCCAGGTATTACACAAAAATGGAAGGCACTTGTTCGTTTAAGTCCTTTGTTGGTGGAGTTTGTGGTTATGACATTCGCGATCGAAAGCGTGGAACGGAAATTGTCACTTTACTTTCGCACACAAAGGACATCTCTAATCACAAGACCTCACAAGTCTGTCTTGAAATTTACCGGACCTGACTGGGATGAGATCGAACTTATTTTATGTCGAGCAGCGTTGTTTACTAGAAATGTAAAGGAAGTAGTTGTAAACTAAAGTTGTCGAATTTGGTTCAGTGGCGGATCTAGGGAAGCGGCCCCTTTCCATCCCTTTTTTGGCGAAGAAAAAGACTCGAGGGACCGACCTTTTTTTCAGAACCATTTTCACTCCATCTCCCACCCCCTCTCCTTATGAGCAAGCTGGATCCGCAACTGGAAATTTATAGTGAAAAAGAGATCACATGCATGATGTTATCCACAGGAAGCCCTGGTATACCCATCTTTCAGGGGCAGCTCCATCAAGTAGAGCACCTCGACTCGTATGGTAAGAAGGTAAATTTAGGAAACGAGAAAAAAGCATCCAATATGGAAAGCAAGACTGGGGAGAGGAGTTAAAAATCGATGCTCGCAAAAGGCTATTGCTACCAAATAATATATTTTAGAACATGTTGACTAACGACGAAAATTAAATGGTGCTGAAATATATTTGTAAACAGTTATGGTTTTTTTACTCTTGCAAAAGTGTTTCAATTTAATTGCCTTATCCGCACCCCTACCCCCTTAAATGCAAACAAAACTGCATTGCGTGACATAACTGTAAAAAGACTGAAAGCAAACGTCCGACATGTTTTGGTTTGTACTTCAAAGTAACATTGCAAATCTTTTAGCGCACTACAAAACCGAGAAACGCTCCAAAAGGTACTTAGCCCTTTGAATAGATGCCGTGGTACTGAAAAGTGTCGAAAGTTTAACAAAGATTGGCTGACCCGACCGTTTAATATTACGTTGTTGTCGTCCGACGTTTATCGGACGTCGTAAACAAGAGTAAAGGACATATCATGAACGGTGAAAAAATGCAAGAAAATGATCTCTGGATAAGTCTTCTACAACAAATAAGGTAAGAAAATTTAAAAACATTTTTTCTATGTGGCTACTTTAACCTTATTTATGTTAAGACATGTGGTGAAAAGTGAAATGTTTGTGTGACCCGCAAATTGATTGTTGACCTCGTAAGGTCAAATAACTCTAATTTTAACGAACTTTGAAATGCTCTCGCGTCGCTCTGAATCATTTGCCCAAAGAAATTTTTACGGCAATCTTGAGATCATCTTTACAAAAATTAACCAACAGAAACTTAATCCGTTTGAAGGTTTAGCACATGGTGAAAAGTTGTTTTGTTTACGAGGTACTTTTAAAGAAGTAAAATATATGTCTTCGAAATAAAATTATTTTGCAAGCAAATAACAACAAAATAATTCCCTAAATCACTCTACTAGATAATTAAAGATTGCAAAATATGATTTTCATGTTTTAAACGCTGTAGCGTTACTTGTTTTTGCAAGCGAGACTGTCAAAATTGTGCAATAATTTTCCACCTCAAATGGCGATTTTAACGGACTTTCGTTTTTTGAATTTTTCTTTTAAATAAAAAGATATTTGGCCGAAAAAAGTATCAAGTGATTTTTGTTATACCTTAATCTATCGAACTTTAAAATATGAAAGAAATCGAATTTTTATTACTTGCCAAAAAAATTCAAATTTGTCTGATTTTTACGGACAGGCGCTCTTAATATATGTATCAATCGTTCCATTAGCTTTCGACGCGAGAACGGTAGACTTCAATCTGCAAGCCAATTCCCTTAAGGATGGATCGGACAGCTCACCAAACGAAGACCAGATACCGAAACTGAAAACATCTGAAAAGAAACAAGAAAAAAGGAAAGGAACGAGCAATAACAATGTCCAAATACATGCAACACCACCGGGGGTGCAAACAAAAATTCTAAATACCACCGGGGGGCTGACATAGCAATCACAATAAAAAATACACAACAACATGTCGCATGTACACATCTGGGGGGCTAACAATACAAACACAAGAACGATATTGAAACGTGCCACACCGCCGGGGGGTGTGCACAAAGAAACTAAAACGCCACCGGGGGGCTAACAATTCTGATGACAAAAAACAACACTCTGCAAGTGCCACACCGCCGGGGGGTGTGCACAAAAAAACTAAAACGCCACCGAGGTGCTTAAAATTCTGATAACAAAAAACAACACTCTGCAAGTGCCACAACGCCGGGGGGTGTGCACAAAGAAACTAAAAGGCCACCGAGGGACCAAATTTTCGGATAACAAATAACAACACTCTGCAAGTGCCACGCCACCGGGGGTGTGAACACAAACTAAAAGAAAAGCAATATATAATACTAAAACCGGAAACTAGCTAGCCCTATTACATACCTCAAAGAGACCTCTAAGTGCGATAAACAGAACACCTCATGGGGGATGCACAAAAGCCAACCTTGAAAACACGAATGTACTTAGCAAAGTCAATACGAAGTGCAAGACACCGGGCCTTAAGCGCTTTGGTACTAAACAAAGGAAAAAGTATTCTTGGCCCTGCCCTTAACAAATAGATCCGATCTATCGCCTTACAATCACGCAAGTGACTTAATAATCTGCCGATGAGTACAGTTGGTGGAACAAGCTAATTGTTTTCGTGGACCAGTCCTGCGAAAAAGCATCAACAGCTTCAGTACCTGGCTGCAGAAATCTGGAGTTAAACCTAGGCAACTTGGCCAAAAAAGGACGCCATTTAAGACACAGTTTCCCTAAGATCCTCATATTGATGTTAGCTCCGGAAATATATTTCGCCTATAATTTTTCTGTTAACTTCTATTGGCAAGTAAGTCACAAATATGAAATTAGATCGGAGAAATTCTGCTTTATAAAAATTTCCTGCAGTAAACTTTCTGCGTCCCTTACTGTCTTCGAGATTCAGTGACGAGATCATCAATTTCGCCAAAACTACAGCTGTTCGTTATGGACAAAACAGTTAGCTTGAAACTTTCAAATTAGCTAGCTATAAACAGTGACCCTTTGTCTTAATAATGAGACGAATTGTAATCATGAACACTAATTAGTATAATAAAACCGAGGATGCAAAGTTTATCCATTTTGGGCACTTATCGCAACATGCGATTTGACCCAAATTCAGGGGAAAAAATCTCAAAAGTGGTTCGTACTCACAGGCTTTATTTCCTGCAAATCCAGGGAAAGTTCCATCTATCGGCTAGTAATGTCTGTTAAAACATTTGGCCGTCGTCTAGTTGTTGGTCCGCAAGTGAGTGCTGAACTTTTGCTACTCAGCTAAACACGGCCATATTTCCACCGACATTTGGTGAACGAATGCCAGTAATAAAACAAAAAAAATCGTTTTTCTTCACCACATAGTTTATCCAGGCACGAAGATCAAAGTTTCTCGACCAATGTCATTTGAATGGAAACGCAGGATACGTTTCACATTAAAGCAGTCATACAGCAAGATATTTCTAGGTAATTTATAGGCACGGCTCTCAGGAAGAGCATTATGTATGAATGGAGACACCGTGGGTAAATAAAGATTATGTATGTATGTATGTATTTCTGTTGTCGGCGAGGGGAATTCGCAGTCCGCCATGTTTTCCTAAACCGCTGGCCAGTTGTGTTGTCGGCTCACGAACCATATGTTTAGGTTTTGCCGCAAGATCAGAACACTCGGCGATCATGTTTTCCAGTTTTTCTATAAGTTGTATTTTCTGTCTTTCGACTTAAAGGAAATTTCAAAATGATTGTAGATTGATATCGACATTTCCATTCAAAATGTCCTTCGTTTATGTTGCGTCCTAAATTCTGTAACAAAGCCAAGATATCTTTTCTTGTATGACCATTGGTAGGTCAAGAAACAACCAATATAGTTAGAATTTGCTCAATTGACGGCTAATTAGCATAATTTGTCCCGCATTTTGACGCAACATAAGCAAGTTATCATCCTTTATAGAAATCGGCAGATATTTTAGCTAGGTCGCTGACGACATACATCGCAACGGAGAATACCTACAATAAACAAACAATAACCATGGTGAGCGCACCGAATAGGCCGATTGTATGTTCATTTTTTGAAGTGGGAAAATAACATGGGGAGAATCACGAGGTAAAGAAGAAATGGTTCCCATTATTCAGTGTATTTCCAGTGTAACAAATTATTTAACCCTTGGTTGTACAAAGGGGGTGGGGGGGGGGGGGGGGGGGTGGTTACCACCCCAACTCTTAGGTTTTTCTCCGATATTTTCAGGACCATTTAAGATTAGCACATGCCGTTTTCAGTAGCTGTTCATTTATCCTTGAGACACATTTTGGTAAAGATTGGCGACAACAGGTTACTATGGTAACGAGACATGACGTCATAAGTAACATGAGGTCAACCCATTTTTTAATAAAAAATGCGTGTTTTTCACCTTTTTTCAGCGAAAAAACATATAAAATACTACCAAAAGCATCAAAATGTTTAACTGTATGTTATTTTGTAACTCTAGCAAACAATATTTGTAATTTCCCCATTTTTCCGATAAATTTGAATTTTCAGTAAAATCCAAGATGGCGGCCATCTTGGCGGCCCTTTTGGATGACGTCACGGACCCCCAGCAGCGCCACAACCCATAATATTTACCTTATATTGTAGAGCACATCGCGGTGGGGGTATAAGTTTGCGTGTACGTCCGAGGGTTAAAGAGTTGTCACCTTTCGCGCACGAAAGTGACGGAATACAAATTGATACTAGCTAGGGCGGGAAAGTTAAATCTTGCATTGGACTGGACATAGAGAAGTTAACAATCTGTCCGAAGCACCGTCACAATCTAGGGCAATATTAGCGACCTCTGAAGACAGGTCAGTATCCTAATCACGAAGGAAGGAAAATTTCCCTGCACTGTAAGAATCCCGTGAACTGGCAGATGGCACAAAAGATACAGATGATGTTTATTACACCTGTACAACTTGGGTCGCGTAATTTTTTTTTTTCAGTTGTGCAAATTTTCCTGTTTTTCAGTTTCTAAAAGAGGCTTTTAAAACGTAAAGCGAAAAAAAGCGAAAGAATTTTGAATAAAATCGGGCCGCACAAAATTTGTTGGTGTTAACCATCTTCTATTCCAACAATATTTGAGAAGGATTAAAGAGATAAATGTTGGAAGGGGTCTGATTCTTTAGATAGTAAAGTGTTTCGAAAAAATAACAAAGGAACGGAGGAAACAAAATGTAGTACACGAGGTCACACAGTACAGGAAGGCTGCAATTTAAGCTTTGAAACTTTTGACTTCCTACAACGTCATCGTGATTATGGTCAACATGAAAACACGGAAAACAAGCTAAGAATCGGTCTATGATGAGTTACGACGTGACTGGGCTGCAAGGTTTTCCACTCTTGTTCCCGAAAACCATCCTAGGCCGAAATCAGAATTTCCTCAATGACCACTTCCAGTTCTTCCGTTCCAATAAGTTTGGCACTCCAAAAGCCAAGAGGAGGTGGAACAAGGTACTCTTCTAAAGTGAAGAATTGATTGAAAGCAATTTGATGCTGGCGAATAATCAGGATGTAAAGCTGATCCTCAGCAAGTTGCTATCGACATGAGAAATACCCGGACGGAAGATAACAAACGATTGTTCTCGAGAGATGAGTGGCTGTCAGGAATGCAGGTCCAGTTCCACTTTTCAAGACCATCCGTGCTAAAGAGAAAGCAAACCAACACGTCATCTTCCCGTCAAGCAACTATAGATAACAGATAACTTGGAAGACGTGGTGCACGAAGAAGATTGGTTGCAGCAGGTGGACGAGGTTTACGAAAAACTATCTGTCCAACATCCAATCTACTACGATGCGTATAATCTTTGTGACTTGCGCAAAAAATAAACAAGCTTGGTTCCTAATACATGTATTATGGAAATGTTAAAAACTACTACCAATATTTAAGTCGAAAGACAGTAAATAAAACTTATAGAAAAACTATAAAAAAAAAACTAAAAATGATCGCCGAGTGTTCTGATCTTGCGGCAAAACCTAAACATATGGTTCGTGAGCCGACAAAAAAGCTGGCCAGCGGTTTAGGAAAACATTCCCTTCGCCGACAACAGAAATATTTTGCTGTATTACTGCAGCTTTAATGAAACGAATCCACCGATTCCATTCAGATGACATTGGTTGAGAAGCTTTGATCTTCGTGCCTGAATAAACTACAAGTTGAAGAAAAACTGGCATTCGTTCACCAAATGTCCAATGGAAATATGGCCGTGTTTAGCTGAGTAGCACAAGTTCAGCACTCACTTTCGGACCAACAACTGTATGATGGCCAAATCTTTTAACAGATTTTAGTAGCCGATACTAGATGGAACTTTCCCTTGACATGCAGGAAAGCCTGTGAGTACGAACCACTTTTGAGATGTTTTCCCTGAATTTGGGTCAAATCGCATGCTGTGATAAGTGCCCAAAATGGATAAACTTTGTATCCTCGGTTTTATTATACTAATTAGTGTTTATGATTAAAATTCGTCTGATTATTAAGATAAAGGGTCACTGTTTTGAAGCTTTCCGGAACTATTTTGTCCAGAGCGAATAGCTGTAGTTTTGGCAAAATTGACGATCTCGTCACTGAGTTTCGAAGACAGTAGGGGGCTTGGAAAGATTACGGCAGAATTTTTTTATAAAGCAGATTTTCTCTGAACTTATTTCATATTTGTGACTTACTTGCCAATAGAAGTTTATAGAAAAATTATAAGCGAAATCTATTTCCGGAGCGAAAATCAATATGAGGATCTAAGGGAGACTGCGTCTTAAGGCTCTTAAATTGTCCCTCCAAAAGTCAAGCTTCTATCTTCCTTGGTCATGTACGAGAACAACGGAATTCCACGAACTGCGAGAGTTACTGTAATAATATGGTACAAATATCTCGTCATAATTTGAGAAACATTCCCGCAGCTTGAAGTCATTGAAATAATTTGACCAACAATAGATGCAATTTCCTTGACTGAATAAAAGCAGACAACTTTAATTTAGCGCAAATACCATCAAGAACGGAGCAAAGTTTTTCAATTCTGGCACCACTAGCGAAAATATAACCTGTGTGAGTGTCAATATCGTAGCCAATCCATGAAAAATTACTCATGGACTCCCACTTGGACTGGGACTTGATTAATTTCAAAATCGCAACACGAAAGATCAGAACGGAGCAGAGAACTATTGGATTTGGCAGCTTCCAACGAAGATCCAGCACCAACTCCGTCATCGAAAAATTTTTGCAATTGGAATACCCTGCGCCCTCCAATGCGATTCCAAAGGTTTTAACAACTTAGTGAAACTAAAAGGCGCACTGGAAAGTATGAAAATATGTAGTATGCCCATTATCAAAATCCCACGAGAATGCCAAATAACGCCGATGATCGGGAAAAATGTCAACATGATGGTAAACACAAAATATTCTTTTGAAAAGGCACTCCTAATAGTATGCAAACCCTCACACTTAAATTCCTGCTTGTACACATGCAAATTGACATGACTTAAATCTAAAATAAGCCTCTTCTTGCCGCTGCTTTGGACTGAAATACTCAATGGATTGATGATATCCGGAGGAGAGAATAATTCTTCCATACGATTGTCGCGCAAAAGCTCCAGAATAGCCTCGGTAACAAATTCCGCTTCTTTAACGACCGACGCATTGTTCCTGTAATGATGAGGTGGGGGCGAAGAGATAAACGTGATTTTATAACCGTTTCTGATTATATTCAAAATGAAATCTGGAGCACCCAAGGATTTCCAATGATCGATGGAATTCAGCAATTTACCTTTAACAGAATAAAACTTGCAGGAGTTCAACGGAACTACGAACAGAAACCACATCTTCAAACTCAAAGCTCTTCACATCAACACAATCACACGGGGAATTAAGAAAGCAAAAATCCCACTTAGATTTTCGTCGAGGCCTAGCCACTGATGTTACCTGTAGCAGATTTCGAACCAGAACGAGGAACCTGTGTGCATTCGGACCTCCAGTGGCCAAATTTTCCGCAAGCGAAACAATTTCCAGATCTTGCTGGACCGCTAGACGAACGAGGAAAGGGCTGCCGATCACTCTGGTTACGCATAGCACTAAACGCAGAAGAACCTCCATCATGGAAACCAAACTGAGGACGGGAAGGACAAAGAAACGAAGGACGCTTTGCAGATTTCTTGGCAGCTGCAGACTTTAAAGCTATCTCAGTTCTTTCCTCTGCCCTGCGAATCTTTTTGCCATCTGCTTCACTGTCAGCAAGCTCATGCTCGGTGTACTCTTCAACGGTCTTCCAACCGAACTCGGACTTGTCCCCCTAAAAGGATAAGCTTTTGCTTTTCGGTGACCATTGACGTACCTTCTGATAGGGAGGCTTTGGCTTTGTCGACTGCATTGGCTTCGAGATGGGACTTGGCTTCATCCAAGGTATCTTGCAGCTTTGAATTGAATTTGTACTGAATTTCGTTTCCTTTACGCTTAAACGATTTCGGTTCCTCTCGACGAAGCTTTTTGATTTCACGCAACTGCTCATCAGCAGCTTCTACACTAGAACTTGAAATCCAGAGGTAACGGGTTAAAGTTCCGCTCTGACCAGAAGTTGGAGTTGTTTCTCGGTAGACCCGAATTCAACGGAATTCAACTCGTCCATGCTTGTAAATAAGCAACCGGTCCGTCAAATGTTTATGTCTTGAATCATACAAAAACAGAGTGGCCGAATGGGAGCTGGGGACACAACTGACCCAGTTGTAATGCCGATAGGGAGTTTTGCATAAACTTTTATTGACATATGGACTTTTTTTATCTTCATTTAACAAACAGGCAGTCAAGAATGCTTCAATTTCACACCTGCCCTGAAGACGGGGAGGTGCTGGACCGAGATAAGGTAAAGCTACTTTATAAAGAGACAAAAGACACACTGCACAATCTTTTGTTTCGCCAGTACCTGACACTTTTGAACAACAATATTACCCGTGGAGTGGCAGCCACTGACAGCTGTTTTCGTCTTTGTGTGGGCTCATCAGCATGGTGCTCGAGACAGGCAGAAATAGTTTACGAAAGTGTGCATATGTGCGTTAGGAACTGGCCACACCGTGGAGATTGTGCACAGATAAGGGGAGCCTGGGTACGAACAAGGGATTATGTGGGTGGGTGGACGCGAAAATTACAAAACCAAGCAATATACGAGGAAATAGGCTTCCGTTCTCCGCCAAAAATCTTTTCCACTTCTTTTCGCGTCGTGACATTTAAGTTCTATCACTTGTCTAAAATCAATTGCCTGAATTGACTTCTTTACTCCACAATCATTTTCAATACAAAAGTTGGGTCGGATTCCACGCCTGTTGTATTCCGGAAGTTGCAGCTTGAAACACAGAAATTCCCGTGTCGTCGTTCTGCCGATCTCTCTTTGTCCCACTGAACGATCTCAGAAATCATGACACCCAAAGCAATACGCCCAGGCTCCCCATCGTTTCTGGAGGTTGTCAGTCTTTTTTTTTTTATTATTTTATAAACAGTATTACAACTTATGTTACATTGTAAACAGCGCAAAAAATAACATTATACCACTTGCATTTATACACACTACTTAACATTATAAAAAAATAAGAAAATACGTACGTTACACTTTTTACACGTCATTTATACATACGCACACCTACAGTTACACACGCGCGTGTACACCTGGACGAGACGTACAGGGGAAATACGTGCATACAAATTATAAAACGGGAGCCCAAGAATTTAGAAATAGTTCTTCTTTGTTCAGTCTTTTGATAACGAGTGGAATTGAAGTGCTTACTGCAGTGACTTTATTTATGGTAAGTTTTGGTGTCATATCGAACTAAAAAAACAAATATAATACCGAACACATTACAAAGTTGTAGATTAAAAACGTGGACAGGAATCATGCTGCAAAGGAAAAGAAGACATAATTTCATCACAGTCTACACAATGGATATCGACAACTCGTTCCCAGTCTCCGGGACACTGATTTCTGCAAATTGTGCTACTTTGGACGGCAAAAAAGAGGCCTTAAATTTTTTCCTGACAAATTTCTTTATCGTTTCGACATAATTGCCTCCAAAAAAAGACAAAATAAAAAATTACTTCATATGCACTTTAAGCGGTTTTACACGCAATAAAGCAGTTCCCGGTAAGCAGTGATTTTTGTGCTAGACCTCTAATTATTTTGGCAATTGGATTGAAGTAATGGCGGTAAGCCGAAGCTGAACTTTACGTTTGAAATAACTGGTCTTCCATTTGGAATTTGAACTCGAAATTTGGCATGGGAAGTATTCAAAACTTCTACCTTCCAAAACTGATGAGAAAGGGAAGGCAAAGTTTTCATCATAGTAGCACTTTAAGTATTGAAATCTGTTATCAGACGTTTTCTAATATAACTTGCCAAATTTCTTTGGGAATAATGAATTTATCTTGATTATATTTTAGGATGTCTTTCACGACAAAGCAACTAAAAGAAAAATTATTTCCCTGGCAATAAAATGCCCAAATGAGGGTTGCGAATGGACTGGTGAATTAAATACAAAAGAGGTAAGAATTAAAACAAACATACGAATAATTGTTTCCAGCAGTATTTTTCGTGATTCGCGTGTGTCAATAGCTAGGCCAGCTTCGATATATCAAAATTCATACTTGACTCTGAAGTTTAGGGGAATAAAACAAAAGAAATCACATTGAGGTTGATGGATATTTAATTAATTACTCTTTTATTCCCCTTAGCTTTGGAATAATTTAAGAATTTAAAGATTTCGAAATTGACCTATTCACTCGTATTGTCTATGTCATGTGATAGATCCACTTGGAAACTTGCCCCTTTAAAGCAGTTTCCTGTACCAATGAAGACTGTCACGAAACATTGAAAAGAAAAGATCTGGAGGAACACGTGTTAAACACTTGCGAGTGGAGGATCATTGAGTGTGAATACTGTAAACAGCTACACCCGAAGTGTCAAAACCAGGTAAACAAGATTTAGTAATGAAAGGGTTTTTCATTGCGTTGATGGAGGAGTTTTCACACGAGTCAGAGTAAAACCAAAACCAAGTCATCACTCTGGTCAATCATAACAGACACAGACAATCCAATGAACCTATCAGAACTCGAAGCAAATACATGAAGCCGGTCCCAAGCGCGGGAAAACGTTGCGAGTAAGTCACAATTGGTTTTGATTTTACTTGTGATTGGTTGATAAAATGGCTCTAAAATTTGTTTAGCCAATCACAAAGCGTAGCAATGCAAAACCAAAGCAACTGCGAAATTACTTTTTGACACTCAGTTGAAAACCGCTCAATTTTATTCAAGTAATAAAACGTCAGTTTCATACCACGTATTTCCGGTCACATGGCTGAGAGAATTCAGAACTTCGAGCTAGAAAATTACATAAAATAAAGTCACTTTGTTAGACGGGTGTTAAATTTCGTTTTAACTTTTCTGATGACAATTATTTCGTTAGAATTGAGAAGTGTTTCTGGTCAAGGGTCTTGAATTCCAAGTTGTGTTTCTTGTGAAAATCGGTCTACGAAAGATCAGGCACTCTTTATTGGTTTGTGTAATGTATTGCACACACAGTCCGCCACATTTTAACAAACCTCGTGCTATATTTTACCCATCATGCTTAGTGTAATATAAAACCACCATCGTAAATTCCCGCCATTCCCATTTTTTTCATTTCCTCTTCTGTTTTTTTACTCATGCGCATAGCGCGCATGAGGTAAGGTTCCGGCTTCGTTTTTCTTGTTTTTGTTTTTTGTGTCACTATTTTGCATGCAAATTTATGCACGCACATTTTAGTGTACGCGAACTCGCCCCTGCCTCCCCTAGAAAGTTATTTTTGTCCCCTATTGTTATAAAAGGCTGCAGGAAGGTTAAGCCAATCAGAATCCGTCTACCTTCTTTCTGGAATAACCCAATGTAATAGAAATAATTCACGGTTTGGGAAGTATCAGGGTTTGATCAGGAATCAATAAATTAAATATTCAAAGCGAGTGCAGAAAAATTGGTAGCTTCAATCAACATGTCTTGTGTGATGGTGCAATATGTGTCATGCAAAATTCGTTGACGGGGGAGTGATTTGACTGGAAGAAATTTGGTATTTTGGGCAAGTGGTCGCTTACAAGAGGTGGTCGCTTAGAAGAGGGGGTCGCTTAGAAGAGGTGGTCGCTTAATTACGAGACTGGTCGCACATGGAAGTTCGAGTGTGTGAGAGAGATAAGAGTGCGCACGAGAAAAGACTCTCGCACTTGGGCAATTTCGTGTCATGGTCTTTAAGAGCTTTATATATACAGTTAATTCATACACAACTAATAAATAAAAAATAAACAACTCGATCAATTATCTTGTAAGAACTGATACAAGTACATATTTTTTTAAAAATTCAGTTTCAGAGCGTATCCAGTCTGTGAACCTAAAGGGCAGCATCAGTGAAAAAATATTAGTTGTATTAAAAAGACGTTGCCCCTTGTCAATAGATAATCATTAGATGCAGGTGTACGTAGGTGGTGAGCAATTGGCTCTCATTTTTGCAGGATCATCTTGAAAAGTGCAAGAAGTACCCAGTTAAATGCTCCAAAAGCTGTGGTGATTTCATTCCCAGGGAAATGGTAAGTCGATGCCATTGTTGTCTTGTCGCCTGTGAATACCACCAGTGAACAGTGATAGGCTGTGGTGTTAGCAGGATGCCTTCAGTTCATAGACTTGATAAAACTATGTTTCTTAATTAATTACGAGGCCTTACTGAGCCAAGCGACGCATTTTGGCGTTACTGCGATTTACCCCACGCTCAACACCCAACCTGTATGACCAGATGGATGACAATCCCAGAGATCGATGCCTCGCCTAGCAAAGTTCTTGCGATCATCGAGAAACTTTTGTTTTAACAATAATAAAAATAATTGAATGCCAACTTTGCGCAACTTTAAAGTAGCTTTATGAAATTATCTCACTCTCGTATATATTTCCTGCAACTTAAAATAGCTTCAACTGGCCGGTTTGTGGATCAATTCAAAAGTAGTCAGCGTCTTAATCGATTTCTTTCAGATTCCAAATCATATTGAAAATGACTGTAAACTGACCTTAGTTTCCTGCCCGTATGTTGACATGGGATGCAAAGAGAAGGTTTGTATTTACTTGTTTACAGTGATCAAATTTAAACTTACTGGCAATTTTTCTGTCTGAAATCAAAGACGCCCTTTCAGTATACTATATGTAGATGCGATTGTACATGTTGTAAAATCGTATAATGATGTCAATACTTGCCACTTTTCGTCTTTTTCTGTAGGTTCCACGAAAAAACTTAGAATCTCATCTTCATTTAGCCACGCGTAAGCACCTTGACTTTGCTTGTGTGAAATTGAGGAACACACAAGTTCAGTTAAAAGAAACACAAGATCAGTTAAATAAAACACAAGCTCAGATGAACGATACACAACGTCAGTTAGGATTAACCCAGCTAGCTCTAAGCAACACGAATGAAAACCTGGAGCATAAAGTGGAGGCACTTGAGAGTGAGTTAAAACAAAAAGAACGAACAGACCAAGAAAATGGAAACACCCTATTTACTTGGAAGATTGACAATTTCAGGAAAAAGTGGAGGCGAGCGCAGGGCTGGAGACACAAGACAATAAAAAGTAATTCGTTCTTTACAGGTCGTTTTGGCTACAGATTAAAAGTTTTAATCAATCCCGATGAAGACGCCACTCACCTCTTGATCTTAATCGTTGTGATAAAAAGTAAATACGATGCCATATTACCCTGGCCTTTCCACAGGAAAGTAACTTATATTCTGATTGATCAACAAGAAAATCCAGAGTTGAGAGAAAATAACGTTATAAGCAACTTTATCATTTGTAATAGGAGACCAAACGAAGCATTCCGCGTCGTTGAGAATGTGGAGGGGCTTGTATCGTATGACAGACTGCAAACAAGGCGCTACCTTGTGGATGATACTCTGTTTCTTCAGGTCGATATCGGTCCGCCAATGTGATGTCAGACAGTAATTTGCTTTCTCATTCTGTTCTCGCTCAAATTTTTACCAAACATTCAGTTATAACTTTAAGCGTTGAGGTGAGTTTAAATCTTTAGACTAAGAAGCCAAGGGCTATTTGTCATTTGTCCACTACAAGGCGAAAAAATTCGCTTCTCATAAATGTAAGACCGAACGTTTCAAAAATAGTTTCTTTCCTACAATGTGTCTTCACGGTCACGGCCTGTAAATGACGCGTTTTTAGGCAGTTTCTTGGTGTTGCGATCACCAAATGACGTAAAACAAAAGATTCAAAAGAAAGTAAACAATACCCACACCACAACACAAAAGCTAACCAACAATAGTCTCCGCAACACCAAGAAACACCCCGTTTTTAGAACGTATTATATCTTATGAATACATATTAATCTTGATTTTTATAACCATTGTAGTATTATATATCAGTCTCAACATGTAAATTTAATTTTTAATTATTTTATTTGAAATTGTAAGGCCCAAGCCCCACAGATAAACCCTGTAACCTGTTTAGATTAATTAATATTCTTTGTAGTAAGATCGCAATTCGCGCGATGATTTTACGAATAAACGCTTTATTATTATTATATCAGAATTTCGATTACCTTATTTCTATCTTATATCCGCTAAATGACACCACACACAACTTAATTGGATAAAAAAGATTTTACTGAGCAAAACGGAAGCTGCAATAGTTTTGAAAAACAGTGCAGGATTGATGTCATGACAGGCGGTCTAGAAATCAAAATTGTCATCTTGTGGAATTTTGACTTGTTTAGCCGTTATTAATTTTTGTCTCTTATTTATTATAACATAGCTAGCAGAGCCGCGTAATCAAATTCAGTATACGTAAGCGTGCTCAAAATCCCGATAGTGCACGCTGACAAATAAAAGTGCCATTCTTGACCGTGATTTCTTTTTTAAAAATAAAGAATTTTGTATTTAAACTGCAGTAAAATAAAACTCGAACTTTCAGCAAAAAATTTGAAATAAAACCAATTCCTATTTTGCTTAATATTTCGCTTACCGCGAACAATCACTTCTAATATTGTTGTCCGTTTTTCGCGTCGGATTTGATGCCAATTCCACCGGCTATGTTATAAAACAATTGGTTCATGCTTTTAGCTGTGCACTATCGAATTATGGAGCACGTGGGAAGTTTGGAGAGCACGAAAGAAGCGTAAGAGTTGCCCGAGGCGATAGCCGAGGGCATCCCTAGCTTCATGAGTTGTTAAATAGTTCTTTGCTTTCATCACTTGTGACGACTGTTTCTTGCTTTTTAAAGATAGTAAAACAAGCTTAATGCAAGCTTCTGGACATAATAATGAAAACACGATATATAAGCCGGGAGATTGTCCCTTTAACACGTTGTTGTGTTACGTGTAAGCTTGATAAGTACTATCGCGTAAAGCTCCGTACTTCTGATTAGTAGGGCCCTTCTGGCTGGCCTCAGGAGATTTAAAAGCAATTCTCTTGACTCTCCTTTGAATGCGAGTAAAACTTCAGGGGGATGTTAAAAAATGAGCCTTGTCGAGGTCGTTTCTTACTTGTTAGTGCCCGTAAACCCAATTTTGATTTTGACCTGCTGTGAAAAATGTAAGACGTTGTTTCTCAAGTCTGTTAAATGACTATCAATCAATACTTTTACCGGATGTAAAAACCATATACCAGTTTATATTTCTACATGTGGCATTTTGTCAAATCAAAATTACATGAACTTAAGGTTGCGGGTGATACCTAGTCATGTATGAATTTACAAGGCAAAATTTGCCAGGGCTCTTAATGTAAAAAAATGTTTATATCTTGGCCGTTTGGTGGCCGGTTCCGCCCAAAATTTACAGACTGAGAATATAGAAATCGCGGGACGCCCGCCAGGATTATTTTTGTATTTGACGGATCCCGTTTCACGCCGGCAATGCTATAAGGCACTAAAGTGTAAAATTAGTAAAACATGATCTTTTTGTCCAATATTACTCCTTGAAAAGAATAGTAGTCAAAACCTGTGTCATCACAGGAGACCCAAGCATATATGTTTGCATATCAAGTAATATATTAAACAGAAGGAAAAGTGTTTTCTCCTTTTATCCAAATACCGATAAATGGGTTGAAAAACGAGGCGCAGCCTAGTAATTTTTTATTTCACTTCAAAGTATTTGGATACCTGATGAAACACTCTTTCCAGTGTTTGATGTAGCTTCTCACAACATTAATTATTCTTGGAGAAATTCAAAGCAAAACTTCACCAAATTTTATGATAAAAAGTTTCACACGTCCAAACCTCCTTCACGGTTGTGATTTCCTCTATTTTTCTTTTCATGAATTATCAATGACTTTGAGAATGATATTTGAAAATATGAGACATTGCATGGAATTTCACACTGAACGTAAGCAATATATAAAATCAATCAAAATCGCCGAATAAAGTCGATGAAACGCTTATTGGTGTTGTTTCGTATATGTGTATATTATGTTTCTATACCATATTTGAGCCATTTTTAGCCCATCTATCTTCCTTTTATCGTATAAATGAAACGGAAAAGTGAGTTTAACAGTTTCCAGCGTTCAACACGTGTCCAACAATGGCTTATTATTAGCACAAAAATGTGCAGCTCCCATTCTACCCCGTCGTCTTTACAGTAGAATAACGTTAGATTGCGTTTCTTGGAGCAAATTGAACATACCTTGTCATTATGAGTAATGAACAGCTTTACAAAATCACATAACACTCTTGAGCAGCCGCCATTTACGCTTAAAAATAACGATGTACCTCCGGTGCGCGGTCAGTACTGGACACCAGGCTCAAATTAAACCCCAATCAATCAATCAATCAATCAATCAATCAATCAATCAATCAATCAATCAATCAATCCTTTATTTAACGTGGTCAGTGCGCTTAGTTTAAGAGCTAGTTTCCAGGTAAGCCACGAAAAAATGAAGATAAAAGATACAAAATAAAACTTTAGTAAAGTGTATACATTTAAGTTAAGCTGTTCTTATTCCTTTCCAACAGGGAAAGGAAGGTTTATTTATTAAAAGTTGCTTTTTTCCGGGATTCTTCTGAGACTAAAAGCGATTTCCAATCGACGTTTCGGCCAGTTTATTTGGTCTTCTTCAGGAAATTAAGAAAATAAAAATCAACATGGCGGTCTGATGTGACAATTACGTGAAATGTTATGGTAAAACGAATACACTTAAAGACACATCGGGAACACAGGCCCGTAGCCAGGTGTTTTTAAGGAGAGAGGGTACAATCCAACGAGGAGATAGACCAAACGAGCGCCGTTGGCGCGAGTCTCTAGATTCGTCCGCGGGCATACTCCCTCGGAAAATTTTGAAAATTAGATTGCGTTTTGAAGTCAGTATGATATGAAAACAGGAAGCCAAAAGTGAACCTGAAAACGTGGATATTTCTCAAATTTTTGAACTTAAACATGGATTTTTTGGCAAACAGACTACTGTATGTAAGTTGTATTTTACAATTTCAGAGAATAACAATGTCAATGTCTGTCTGTCATGGAATATTTTTTCTTTGCTTTTTGTTTCATGGCTACTACACAATCCGCGAATTAGAACACTAACAATGCTATTATTTTTATATTTATTCTCTATCTTTTAAATCGTTGGTCCGCAAAAAAGTGGACCTCCGCAGCCTGTTTCGGGGGGGGGGGGGGGGGGGGGGGGGGGAGGGGGGAAGGGGAGGGAGGGGGGGAATGGGGGTGGATAAAGGAGTGCGGGTGCATCCGTCGCACCTCCACTGCATTCCCTATATGAAAGAAGTCTATATGAAAGAAAGTCGATTTAAAGGGCCTCAATATGAAATGAAGGGTTTGCGCAAATCCAGATTTTGGCTCCTGTATCTATTTCAAAGAAAATCGGTTCATATGTATTAATCCATGCTTTGCTTCATTCACCTTGAGGAGTAGCTGTTATACTTTTGGATAGCAGTTCGATCATTTATGAACCAACTTGTTGGCCAGATCTGGAAAATTAGAACTGGACTTGAAATTGGACTGACACTGTTGGTTTGGTGATGTTGGTTTGGAAATCCGTTCTTTTAAAATTAGCACACATTTTGACGATTTTATCCGTTAGTTTTCCCCGTATTAAATGATCACTCTGAGAAGATATATCATACATTCGAAAAAGTGTTTCATCAGGGATCCAAACACCTTGAAGTCGGTTAACAAAACTCGGCTCTGCCTCGATTTTTCAACCCACTCGCGAAAGAAATGGGAAAGTAACTATTTTTAAACAAAAAAAACACGCGTTAGACTGATGCTTCTGATAGACAGTCTGCAGTATTCCAAAGGACCAAATAAGGAGTGAAGGCACTCAGTTTACTGCATGTCAACCCTACGTGCCCGCGAACTGAACGCGTTTCAATTCTTCTCGAATTGCGACTGTCATTAATGTTTTCCTTCAAAAGACTGGCCCTTATACTATCTCTTTACTGTCCCTGGTAGTACTTGTGCTGGTAAAAACTTAAATTTCCGGGGGTTCGTTAATTTCGGAACTTTACGGTAATGAACAACAGTAGTACCAGCGCTTACGCGGTGTCCTGAACACTGTTTGGCGGTTAATCCGCGTACTTTAAGGCACATAAGCGAAGCTTTGTTCGCAATATACTTTGTAATTGTTCTGTCTTCATACAAATGAAAAACACAAACTGATCTATTGCCAGTAAAGTACTGTGAAGGCTAACAAAATTTTATCAAGGTGTAGTTCCCTACCACACTGTAAGGTCACGCTATGAAAATCGATGCCACCTAGATGAGTTACTCGGGATGAATCATTGAACAGCTGTTTTCTCAGTTTTATTTCATTGGAAAAAGTTCAACATGATAAGCTTAACTTCCACGTCTTTCTCGTCCGGTCTATTTTGCTTTTTACGTTTGAGTGCATGCATACACACGAACCACAGGAAGCCCACGCGGCTGGGGCTTAACCATGTTTCTGTAGGATGAAGCAGCTAGGAAAATTACTTCTCCTCCCTTGATGGGGTGCTAGTCCATCGTAATACTTCTCCCCCCTGGATGGGGTGCTAGTCCATTGTAATGTTACCCCCAGCATTATATCGCCGGTACCGATTTACACACCTGGTGGAGAGAGACAATGTGGGCGAAGTTTCTTGTCTAAGGAAACAACATGACAGAGACCAGGCCACAAGGGTCCATACAAACTGCGATGCGTGACATTGTATGGGAATACCAAAAATATTCTACGATGGATATTTAAAAATCAGTTCAGTCAAAATAAACATAATCCTACCTTAAATGTTTTACAGTCCTTGCGGCTGAAAACGGCGAATTTTGACGATTTGAAGGGTTT
Source organism: Dendrophyllia cribrosa (assembly GCA_024195265.1). Classification (NCBI taxonomy): domain Eukaryota; kingdom Metazoa; phylum Cnidaria; class Anthozoa; order Scleractinia; family Dendrophylliidae; genus Dendrophyllia; species Dendrophyllia cribrosa. The sequence continues at coordinate 31,169,454 of JAJLRJ010000006.1, forward strand.
TGAGTTGGTCGTTTTCAAGGTCATAAGTCCCATTATGTAATATCGATTATTAATATCCAAGGTTATTTACAAATCTAACCCCGATCAAGTTCTGGTTTCGAAAGCGCTTGTTGTGAAATTTTGCTTGCTCGACGCTTAACCAAGTGTAAAGTTTACAAAATGGCCGCGAAAGCTTCGAGTGCTCTCATACCTTCAGGTTATGACGAGGAGTTTGTAAATGAAGTTGACATTGATTTTCAATGTTCGATCTGTCATCTGACGTTAAAAGACCCAGTTCAAACGAAGTGTGGACACAGGTTTTGCGAAGACTGCCTCGAGGAACATTTCAAAAGGTGGGTTCTATGCGGGGTTCTATGGTAATCGACTTATTTACATTTTTAGTGTCAAACTTATCCTCGCGAACACTTTGCTAAGAAAGGCACTATATTATTCAGCTTTCACTTTTTGTTTGAATTTAAACATCTCGGAAACAGTTATCGTTGAAGCAGACAACAGTAATGTTAATTTCACGCCTTTTTGGTGAGGTCTTATTATATTAACGTTTTTGTGAACTGAGTATGGCGTTTCGCAGTTGTTACGATTTAAAAGTCTCATAATATTATATAGAGCGACATGCGTTTTGTAGTACACTAACAAAATACCTCAGGAATGTGTATGAAACGCTTATTGGAATGGCGTTGTACGGAAACTATGTGAAAGCTAATACAGTTTGATCTTTTTCGGTTCTTTAAGATAAATATTTCAGCTGCAGAAAATTTCAGAAAAAGGAATCTTGTCTCAGTACCGAATTTAAAAGCTGCTTCTTCGTTCCGAAAATCAGAGGCGACATTTTGCTAAGGAAACAACTCATACACTGGCATGTATTAGTTAAGATCAGATTGATTTTGGCCACTTGCCACCTTTGGGAATGTGTAGCGTGACTGATAATCGATTTCTCTAGAATGACTAGCAGGATATATGGGATAGGTGAAGTGTCACCTCATTTTGCGAGCTACGCTGTGTTGACGATTCCCAACAAGGACGGAACAGCTGTCCACGGCTGCTTTGTACTGTATTTTGAGTGCTAATCATGTCAGGTCTAGCTAGCTGTAGTGCTGTGTTTCTAAAAGATTGCAGTAATGGATAGTCGAGTGGGCGAGCAAATACGCAGTCGGCGATCGACCGAGCGAGCGAAAGTAATGCGAGCCGAGGGGTGCTGGGGAAGAGACGGGAAGAGAAAGAGGGACTGCATTCTTTTCTGCAACAGACGCGTTCAGATAACTCCACCCACCAAAAGTGGAAACCCATCAACAATAAACTAAACTTGAAACTTAAAACAATGCCGCCTCCATTTATCGCTCTGCTTGTCACTCTATTGTCTATGAACCAATTCGAATTTCCCGTTGCTGGTGCAGCGGGAAATTCGAACGCCTCCTTTGCATTAGAGAGTGACGGTCCCTTTTCCACCCGCCTCTCCCCCAGTTTCATCTCGGCTCGTTCGCTCGCTCCAATTTCACCGAGCTTTTTTTCGTGGTTAACCCGACCGCTCGATTGACTGACAAGGGACAGCTAGCAATCTGCAAGGAAGGTATTGGCCATTCCCCGTTTTTACTCGACACATCACCGTATTAATTGAGATAAGATTTTTGGCCACTTGCCACCTTTGGGAATGTGTGCCGTGACTCATAATCGATCTCCGCTCTTAGCTTGCTCCTTTCTAGAATGACTAGCAGGGTAAATGGGATAGGTAAAGTGTCACTGAGTCTCATTTTTGTGGGTGTGGCTCAAATTCCCTTCACCATTATAAATTGATACACCTTCCAAATGTTAACAGCGATGAAGACAACCCCTGAAAGGATTATTTCATATCTATTTTTAAATAGATATTAAAATCACCGAGAGCCACGAGGTAGCTTTAATTGATATTTTTTCTTCGGTTAAATTCTTTGTTTTCTTGGCTGGAGTAGCCTGTGAACAGGCATTCTGGTTGGGAATAGGGTGAAAAGAAACGCCGGGAGCGAAGCGAGCCGACTGAGGAACTGGGGAGAGGGGAGAAAAGGAAGGCCTGTGGACAAACCTTTGATGCTGCCATTCCATTGCACTAGATTCTTGTGCATTTCTAGTGCAGTCTTTGATTGGTCAAATCGCTGACCGTTGACAGTTTGACGACAGTTTGACAGGTTTGCGGTAATGTTAACATCCGGCAACACGCGACGTATTGTTGCAAATCGCAGCTGAATCGCAAACAAGCGTCTTCGCAGTCGTACGGTTTTCAAACATTCAGTTGAAAAAGCATCGAGTAATTCACTGAAGGATTTCTCCCACATTTCACGCCTTTTTAGAAAACAAAAACGTTGCTTTCGATTGCTTAAAATATGTAGCAGAAATACGTGAGGTTTCCAGTATTACAGTCAACTCTCTCTAAGGCGGACACCCTCGGTACCAAATTTATTGTCCTCCTTAGGGAGGTGTCCGCCTCAGAGAGAGTTCATGTAACCTAACACCCGAACACCAAAACTGAAACCAGTGCTTTATTACTTTAATTGCAATGTAGTCAGCGCAAATGAGTTGTTGTATAACTGACGGGAAAAGTGACTTTAAGATTGTATTACAGCCATGCTCCGTCACGCGTGACCAGTATTTTTGAAAATTTGAATGGATTTTTCAAGTTTACGCGTCGGTTTTGTAAATTCATTCCGAGATTCGGAATTCCCGTTAGAATTTTACCGCATTTTCGGAAACAAAGAGCAACAAAATATCATTTCATTTGAAATGTTACATATCCGAACAATATTTGTTTTTTTATACGCGTAGCGAAGTTATTTTTCCGTTAACTCGTGACTTTCAAAGTGTTTTCCAGAAAGATCTTCAAGGTTTCATTCAAATCTCGGACGTTACAAAGAAATATTCAAATGTTCATTTCAGTCTTGTGATTACTGGTCACGCGTGACGGAGCATGGCTGTAAGACATATTGTAAGGTCTGGTATATTTCATTAAAACCACTGTTATCAGATTGCGCTAATTTTTCGGAATTTTGGACCTGTTATAAAATTTCATGAACATCCAGTGTCCGCTTTGAGAGTTGTTTTGAACCAACATGTTGAAAAAAGGTGTCCGCTGTCCGCCTTAGAGAGATATCCGCCTTAGAGGGAGTTCAGTTACAGAGAAACTAATCGAATAGCTTGTCAAGTACATTACATACACTGTGTACCGGACTGAATAGAACTGAGGTCAAAGAAATCCTCCCTTTGCTCCTCCTTGCCTTCTGGTTGGGGATAGGGCGGAAAAAAAGGCCGTGAAAAGAGTTGACTCTTTTAGAAACTTCGGCTGAATCGACAAAAGACCACAAAAGCGCTCGCACTCCGATTTCTCGAAAACTGAGAAAAGCGATTGAAGCAAATTTTCATTAATAAAGAGCATCTACTCAAAGATAATCATCATATTGACAGATCCTTGACAGGTTATTTACAAGGGGGCGGAATGACAGCTTCAATACTTTGTCCACAGCCCTTCCTCCTCCTCCTTGCTCTCTCCCAAGTTTTCCCTCGGCTCGCTTAGCTCGCTCGCAATCTATCTTTTCTTTTCACGGCCTTTCTTTACGCCCTATCCTCAGGCCTGTTCACTGGCTAGGCTGGAGACATCTTTCCGTTATTCGTTCACATAACCCTGTTCACTGTATGGTATGTATGGAGAACCACCTGCGAAAATAGTACTAGGGGTTCTGCATTAAAGACTGCAGACTGGAAGTCTCGTTCAACGGGGAAAAGTCCTGTGAATGAGGTTGTGGGCTCTGAACTGTTATCTCAGGAGACAACGTGACTGAGTGGTAAACCGGTGTCGAACTTGAAATCCAGAGGTAACGGGTTAAAGTTCCGCTCTGATTAGAAGTTGTAGTTGTTTCTCGGTAGACCCGAATTCAACTCTTCCATGCTTGTAAATAAGCAACCGGTCCGTCAAATGTCTGACATACAAGGGAGGGATGATTTGATTAGATATTCTAAAAAAAAACATAGGGGTTTTCCTGAGGCGCTGAATTTATAACATTACTCAAGTTCATATCTTGAATCATACAAAAACGGAGTGGCCGAATGGGAGCTGGGGACAACTACTGACGTAGTTGTAATGCCGATAGGGAGTTTTGCATAAGTTTTTTATTGACATATGGACTTTTTTTTATCTTCATTTAACAAACAAGCAGTCAAGAATGGTTCCATTTCGTCCCATTAGGTTTGATAAGATATTTTACACCTGCCCTGTAGACAGGGAGGTGCTGGACCGAGATAAGGTAAAGTTACTTTATAAAGAGTCAAGAGACACACACTGCACAATCTCTTTAGTTTGGCCAGTACCTGACACTTTTGAACAACAATGTTACCCATGGAACGGCAGCCACTGACAGCTGTTTTCGTCTTTGTGTGGGCTCATTAGCATGGTGCCCGAGACAGGCAGAAATAGTTTACGAAAGTGTGCGTATGTGCGTTAGGAAGTGGCCACACCATGGAGATTGTGCACAGACAAGGGGAGCCTGGGTACGAACAAGGGATTGTGTGGGTGGGCGGACGCGAAAATTACAAAACAAAGAGGCAGAGCAATATACGAGGAACTAGGCTTCCGTTCTCCGCCAAAAATCTTATCCATTTCTTTTCGCGTTGTGACATTTAAGTTCTATCACTTGTCTAAAATCAATCGCCGAATTGACTTCTTTACTCCACAATCATTTTCAATACAAAAATTGGGTCGGATTCCACGCCTGTTGTGTTCTGGAAGTTGCAGCTTGAAACACAGAAATTCCCGTGTCGGCGTTCTGCCGACATCTTTTTGTCCCACAGAACGATCTCAGAAATCATGGCACCCAAAGCAAAACGCCCAGGCTCTCCATTGTTTCTGGAGGTTGTCAGCCTTTTTTTAAAATTATTTTATAAACAATATTACAACTTATGTTACATTGCAAACACCACAACAAATTACAATCTACTACATGTACTTGCATTAATACACACTACTTAACATTATGAAAAAAAAACAAGAACGTTACACTATTTACACATCATTTATAGATAGGCACAACTACAGTTACACACGCGCGAGCACACCTGGACGAGACGTACAGGGGAAATACGTGCATACAAATTATAAAACGGGAGCCCAGGAATTTAGAAATCGTTCTTCTTTGTTCAGTCGTTTGATAACTAACGGAATTGAAGTGCTTACTGTAGTGACTTTTTATTTATGGTAAGTTTTGGTGTTTGTCATATTGAACTAAAAAAACAAATATAATACGAACGTGGACAGGAATCATGCTGCAAAAGAGAAGAATAGCTAGCGGAGTATCATATGTAGCGAATAGCCAAATTCATTTAAACTTGCCAAATTTCTTTGGGGAATAATGAATTTATCTTGATTATATTTTAGGATGTCTTTCAGGACAAAGCAACTAAAAGAAAAATTCTTTCCCTGGCAATAAAATGCCCAAATGAGAGTTGCGAATGGACTGGTGAATTGAACACAAAAGAGGTAAGAATTAAAACAAACATACGAATAATTGTTTCCAGAAGTAGTTTATTTGTGATTCACGTGTGTCAATAGCTAGGCCAGCTTCGATATATCAAAATTCATACTTGACTCTGAAGTTTAGGAGAATAAAACAAAAGAAATCACATTGAGGTTGATGGATATTTAATTAATTACTCTTTTATTCTCCTTAGCCTTGGATTCATTTAAGAATTTAAAGATATCGAAATTGACCTTTTCACGCGTATTGTCCATGTCATGTGATAGATCCACTTGGGAACTTGCCCCTGTAAAGCAGTTTCCTGTACCAACGAAGACTGTCACGAAACATTGAAAAGAAAAGATCTGGAGGAACACGTGTCAAACACTTGCGAGTGGAGAATCATTGAGTGTGAATACTGTAAACAGCTACAGCCGAAGTGTCATAACCAGGTAAAAAAGATTTAGTAATGAAAGGGTTTTTTTCATTGCGTTGATAGAGCAGTTTTCACACAAGTGTAGTAAAACCAAAACCAAAGTCATCACTCTGGCCAATCATAACAGACACAGACAATCCCAACCAATCAGAACTCGAAGCAAATACATGTAGCCGGTCCCAAGCGCGGGAAAACGTTGCGAGCGAGTCACTATTGGCTTGGGTTTTACTTTTGATTGGTTGATAAAATGGCTCTAAAATTTGTTTAGCCAATCACAAAACTTAGCAGTGCAACACCAAAGCAACTGCGAAATTACTTTTGACACTCAGTTGAAAACCGCTCAATTTTATGTAAGTAATAAAACGTCAGTTTCATTCCACGTGTTTCCGGTCACATGGTTGAGAGAATTCAGAACTTCGAGCTAGAAAATTACATAAAATAAAGTTACCTTGTCAGATGGGTGTTAAATTTCGTCTTAACTTTTCTGATGACAATTATTTCGTTAGAATTGAGAAGTGTTTCAGGTCAAGGGTGTTGACTTCCAAGTTGTGTTCCTTGTGAAAATCGGTCTGCGAAAGATAAGGCACTCTTCATTGGTTTGTCTAATGTATTGTACACACAGTCCGTCATCTTGTAACAAACCTCGTGCTATATTTTGCTCATAGAGTCATGCTTAGTGTCATATATACATGTCACCAACATCGTAAATTCCCGCCATTCCCATTTTTTTCATTTCCTCTTCTTCTTCTTTTTAAAGAAAAAGAAGTAATACAAAAGTCCCTCATTAAGGATGTAAGGGGTATTAGAAGGAAGTAATACAGTTCAACCTCCTGAAAGGGATTATCTGAAATGCAAAGCCAGAGTGGTCGCTTACGGGTGGTCAGACCACAGGGGTTATTAACTTTCAGTCATATAAACCTGTAGTAATTTCAATTAACAAAGTCAAGTACAAAGCACAATCAACACAAATATTGTATCATATTGAAGTTTCGATGCAAGGGACTTGTACTGTAACACATTAGTCAATTTGCGTCTGTAGTGACATCGAAATATAGGCGGGTGTTCCTTTACCTGAGATTAAAAACAATAGAAAAATTCAAAACCATCAGCGTTGAAAGTGGTCGCGGTCGCATATGAGAGGTGATCACTTACGAGAGGTTTCTATTATAGTGATTTGACTGGAAGAAATTTGGTATTTTGGAAAAGTGGTCGCTTAGAAGAGGTGGTCGCTTACGAGACTGGTCGCACATGGAAGTTCGAGTGTGTGAGAGAGATGAGAGTGCGCACGAGAAAGGACTCTTACACCTGGGCAATTTCGTGTCATGGTCTTTAAGAGCTTTATATACCTAATTCAATAAAGGTTGCTTTGACAATTGGTCATTGGTAATTGGGCATTGGCATTTGGGCATACGGAACACAATGCAATGCTTTGCTTGAGTGAACACCAAACAATGGCTTCCCAATGCCCAATTACCAATGACCAAAGCAACCTTTATTGAATTAGGTGTATATGTAGTTTATTCATACACGACTAATAAATAAAAGATAAACAACTCGATCAATTATCTTGTAAGAACTGATATAAATTCAGTTTCAGAGCGTATCCAGTCTGTGAACCTAAAGGGCAGCATCAGTGAAAAAATATTAGTTGTATTAAAAAGACGTTGCCTCTTGTCAATAGATAATCATTAGATGCAGGTGTACGTAGGTGGTGAGCAATTGGCTCTCATTTTTGCAGGATCATCTTGAAAAGTGCAAGAAGTACCCAGTTAAATGCTCCAAAAGCTGTGGTGATTTCATTCCCAGGGAAATGGTAAGTCGATGCCATTGTTGTCTTGTCGCCTGTGAATACCACCAGTGTACAGTGATAGGCTGTGATGTTAGCAGGATGCCTTCAGTTCATAGACTTGATAAAACTATGGTTCTTAATTAATTACGAGGCCTTACTGAGCCAAGCGACGCATTTTGGCGTTACTGCGATTTACCCAACGCTCAACTCCCAACCTGTATGACCAGATGGATGACAATCCCAGAGATCGATGCCTCGCCTGGCAAAGTTCTTGCGATCATCGAGAAACTTAAGCTCTACCATCACCATGGCGAGTCATCTATTGGGTGCTTTCGAAAGCTTAGTGCATGAGATGAATTTTTCAGTCGTTTTGTTTTAACAATAAAAAAAATAATTGAATGCCAACTTTGCGCAACTTTAAAGTAGCTTTATGGAATTATCTCACTCTCGTATATATTTCCTGCAACTTAAAATAGCTTCAACTGGACGGTTTGTGGATCAATTCAAAGTAGTCAGCGTCTTAATCGATTTCTTTCAGATTCCAAATCATATTGAAAATGACTGTAAACTGACCTTAGTTTCCTGCCCGTATGTTGACATGGGATGCAACGAAAAGGTTTGTACTGATTCGTCAACACTGAACAAGTTTTAGCTTAGAATACCGGTGATCTTTCTGTCTGAAATCAAAGACTCCCTTTCAGTATACTATATGTAGATGCGATTGTACATGTTGTAAAATCGTATAATGATGTCAATACTTGCCACTTTTCGTCTTTTTCTGTAGGTTCAACGGAAAAACTTAGAATCTCATCTTCATTTAGCCACGCGTAAGCACCTTGACTTTGCTTGTGTGAAATTGAGGAACACACAAGTTCAGTTAAAAGAAACACAAGATCAGTTAAATAAAACACAAGCTCAGATGAACGATACACAACGTCAGTTAGGATTAACCCAGCTAGCTCTAAGCAACACGAATGAAAACCTGGAGCATAAAGTGGAGGCACTTGAGAGGGAGTTAAAACAAAAAGAAAGAACAGACCAAGAAAATGGAAACACCCTATTTACTTGGAAGATTGACAATTTCAGTAAAAAGTGGAGGCGAGCGCAGGGCTGGAGACACAAGACAATAAAAAGTAATTTGTTCTTTACAGGTCGTTTTGGCTACAGATTAAAAGTTTTAATCAATCCCGATGAAGACGCCACTCACCTCTTGATCTTAATCGTTGTGATGAAAAGTAAATACGATGCCATATTACCCTGGCCTTTCCACAGGAAAGTAACTTATACTCTGATTGATCAACAAGAAAATCCAGAGTTGAGAGAAAATAACGTTATAAGCAACTTTATCATTTGTAATAGGAGACCAAACGAAGCATTCCGCGTCGTTGAGAATGTGGAGGGGCTTGTATCGTATGACAGACTGCAAACAAGGCGCTACCTTGTGGATGATACTCTGTTTCTTCAGGTCGATATCGGTCCCCCAATGTGATGTCAGACAGTAATTTGCTTTCTCATTCTGTTCTCGCTCAAATTTTTACCAAACATTCAGTTATAACTTTAAGCGTTGAGGTGAGTTTAAATCTTTAGACTAAGAAGCCAAGGGCTATTTGTCATTTGTCCACTACAAGGCGAAAAAATTGGCTTTTCATAAATGTAAGACCGAACGTTTCAAAAATAGTTTCTTTCCTACAATGTGTCTTCACGCTCACGGCCTGTAAATGACGCGTTTTTAGCCGGAACGTATTATATCTTATGAATACATATTAATCTTGATTTTTATAACCATTGTAGTACTATATATCAGTCTCAACATGTAAATTTAATTTTTAATTATTTTATTTGAAATTGTAAGGCCCAGCCCCACAGATAAACCCTGTAACCTGTTTAGATTAATTGATATTCTTTGTAGTAAGATCGCAATTCGCGCGATGATTTTACGAATAAACGCTTTATTATTATTATATCAGAATTTCGATTGCCTTATTTCTATGTTGTGTCCGCTAAATGACACCACACACAACTTAATTGGATAAAAAAGATTTTACTGAGCAAAACAGAAGCTGCAGTAGTTTTGAAAAACAGTGCAGGATTGATGTCATGACAGGCGGTCTAGAAATCAAAATTGTCATCTTGTGGAATTTTGACTTGTTTAGCCGTTATTAATTTTTGTCTCTTATTTATTATAACATAGCTAGCAGAGCCGCGTAATCAAATTCAGTATACGTAAGCGTGCTCAAAATCCCGATAGTGCACGCTGATAAATAAAAGTGCCATTCTTGACCGTGATTTCTTTTTTAAAAATAAAGAATTTTGTATTTAAACTGCAGTAAAATAAAACTCGAACTTTCAACAGAAAATTTGAAATACACTAAAACCAATTCCTATTTTGCTTAATATTTCGCTTACCGCGAACAATCACTTCTGATATTGTTGTTCGTTTTTCGCGTCGGATTTGATGCACAATTCCACCGGCTATGTTATAAAAACAATTGGTTCATGCTTTTAGCTGTGCACTATCGAGTTATGGAGCACGTGGGAAGTTTGGAGAGCACGAAAGAAGCGTAAGAGTTGCTTCTTGAGTTGTTAAATAGTTCTTTGCTTTCATCACTTGTGACGACTGTTTCTTGCTTTTTCAAGATAGTAAAACAAGCTTAATGCAAGCTTCTGGACATAATAATGAAAACACGATATATAAGCCGGGAGAGTGTCCCTTTAACACGTTGTTGTGTTGCGTGTAAGCTTGATAAGTACTATCGCGTAAAGCTCCGTACTTCTGATTAGTAGGGCCCTTCTGGCTGGCCTCAGGAGATTTAAAAGCAATTCTCTTGACTCTCCTTTGAATGCGAGTAAAACTTCAGGGGGATGTTAAAAAATGAGCCTTGTCGAGGTTGTTTCTTACTTGTTAGTGCCCGTAAACCCAATTTTGACTTCAGGACCTGCTGTGAAAAATGTAAGACGCTGTTTGTTCTCAAGTCTGTCAAATGACTACCAATCAATACTTTTACCGGATGTAAAAACCATATACCAGTTTACATTTATACATGTGGCATTTTGTCAAATCAACTCTACATGAACTTAAGGTTGCGGGTGATACCTAGTCATGTATGAATTTACAAGGCAAAATTTGCCAGGGCTCTTAATGTAAAAAAAATGTTTATATCTTGGCCGTCTGGTGGCAGGTTCCGCCCAAAATTTACAGACTGAGAATATAGAAATCGCGGGACGCGCGCCAGGATTATTTTTGTATTTGACGGATCCCGTTTCACGCCGGCAATGCTATAAGGCACTAAAGTGTAAAATTAGTAAAACATGATCTTTTTGTCCAATATTACTCCTTGAAAAGAATAGTAGTCAAAACCTGTGTCATCACAGGAGACCCAAGCATATATGTTTGCATATCAAGTAATATATTAAACAGGAGGAAAAGTGTTTTCTCCTTTTATCCAAATACCGAGAAATGGGTTGAAAAACGAGGCGCAGCCTAGTAATTTTTTATTTCACTTCAAAGTATTTGGATACCTGATGAAACACTCTTTCCAGTGTTTGATGTAGCTTCTCACAACATTAAGAGCAGATCCGTGCAAGAATCAAACAAAATCGCAAATCTTCGGCAAAGCTGAAAAAAATCTAATTCGCTTCTCTTTTGCATATAGATAGTCTATAGTAAGTACATGAATGCCATGTAGTTTTTTCCTTGAAATATCTATTTGTTTCCGAGAAAAACGAAGAAAGTCGGTATCATCTCAGGGCACAATTTGGCAATCCCAAACACATGCAAACAGGGTTGAAATAAGTCATGATTCACTCGACTCGCGTATCAAAACTACTGCGCTAGAAAAAGCTGTCATAGTTCCAATTTGTTGCATAACTTGTCATAGACTAAACACCATGATTTCATAAAAATTGGATTAATCTAAGTATTCAAGGGAAGCCAAAAGCTTATGGCTCTCCCATGCTCCGTAAAACGGTGGGCGAAAAACGACAATGATTTTGAGCGGGTGCCTTTGTTCAGAATTTCGTAATATTAGGAATGACAATACTAGAATTGACGATCTTTCAAAATATGTAAAATTTAGTTTGGGGAAATGAATTTGGAATTTTAAGAATTTGTTGAAAATCGTGAACGAAAGACATAAAATCACGCCATCTTGTGTATGCGTGACCAACAACAAAAACACTTAGAACGTTTTTCCTTGAGAAATCTTGGCAATTAAACTCTGACGCCAGAAAACAATGGAAATATACAAACCTTAACTTGGATATGACATTCTTGAATGTGCAAAATGTTTAGTTTTGCCGTCTGTTTAATTTCATTCGTGAAGTTTATCATGAACAGTGAAGATCAGTGAAGCCCGTAGCCACGAACAAAAACGCTTTACTCGCTGAATTCTTCGTAGCTCACTTTGCACTTTCGTACCCTTTTTTTTTCTGGCGGAAACTGTAAAAGGGCTCACAATAAAGCGAACTAGTTCAAGCATGTGTTCCCAGTTTTCCATCCTTGAACCATTTTGAGACCATATGCAAATTACGTCTGAAACTTGCATATCAGGCTGAGCAAGCGTTCGTGACAGTCACGGTTGGTAACACAGGGTGGTATTCTTAGTGGCCAAAATTCCATTTTTTTTTTTGAAGTTTGACGAGTGTTGTTCGAAGTCTTCAATTAATACAGTTCAAAGCAGGAACGAGATCTCGTGTGTGTTTAAAATACAGTATTGACAGAAAACCAATATTTATTACATGGGCGGGGCTGGGTTAGGGTGGATCTTGTCGGCCTGGATTTCACATGTTAAGCTACACAAATAATCTTTCAAACGAGAACGCAGGTACAAAGATTAAGAAATTTCGATCCATTTACTTGTCATTGTTTTTATTTTTAGAGTTTTATAAAGTCTTCTACTTTCGCTTCTGGTATCTGATTGGACTGCTATAGTAAAACAACAACAAAGACAGGCCAGCCCTGTTTCATTTCTAGAGTGTGACAATCGACAATGCTTTAGTTGTGAGAGGAACATCCCTCCTTCATTGTCCCGCTTTTAATAAGAAATATTTCGGTTAATCTTCTCTTTAGCCGATACATACATGACTCGCGCTTTCCGCTCATTCCTTGCTCTGGTATTACCTTTTTCTGTTTTTTAAAGGGGAGGTCGGGCCAATAAGAAATCAATTCCTGCGAAAAATTGCAGACGAAAAAAAAAATAAACACAATAAAATGAAGTTAAAAACACATTGAAAACTAGCGGAAAAGAATCAATGCAAGGCACGTTTCATGCACAGCATTAAGAAATATAATTGATTAACTAATCAATTAATTAATTAATTAATGCCAATATAAGGAAATAATAAACTGATGTGATATTTTTTTGGTGTATGTAGGAGAGCTATAAAGCATTTAACTCTAAAACACCCTTATGGACTACTGGTCCTAGAAAGAAGATTAGGAAACCAAGGAACAAAGAATCTTCCGCGTTCTGAATTCTTAGGGTTTTTTACAACAACAACAGTTTCATTTGAAACCTTCCAATTACAACAGTACCTACCATCTATCATAAATAGATAATTTCATTCCACTTTAAGCGAGTGCTACGTCGCTTGTACAATATATGATAGTCCAATACACCCTCTGGTGTCGTATTCAGGGCCCATGCACCCCATTGGGAGAGATGGGACAGAAAATGTTTGGGAAAGTTCTGCTTTCTCTAGTTCAGGTACTGCAGTCGCACAGTGTTCAGAGCCTTGAAGCATACCGCACTGTACATAGCGCTAGCATTAAGCGTTTCTAAAAAAAATACATGAAACAAACATGGCAAAAAGACCCAATGAATACCTTATCCACCCATGTACCAACCGTGACTGTCACGAACGCTTATGCTCAGCCTGATATGCAAATTTGAGACGTAATTTGCATATAGTCTCAAAACGGTTCACGGTTATGCAAGGATGGAAAACTGGGAACACATGCTTGAACTAGTTCGCTTTATTGTCAGCCCTTTTACAGTTTCCGCCAGAAATCTGGTAAAAAAAATTGTATCAACAGTATAAAGAGTACGAAAGTGCAAAGTGAGCTACGAAGAATTCAACGAAAAGTTCTTAAAAGCGTTTTTGATCGTGGCTACGGGCTTCACTGTTCATGATAAACTTCATGAATGGAATTGAACAGGCGGCAAAATGAAACACAATGGAAATTCAAGAATGTCATATCCAAGTTAAGGTTTGTATATTTTCATTGTTTTTTTGTTTTTTGGCGTCAGAGTTGCCAAGATTTCTCAAGGAAAAACGTTTTAGTTTTTGTTCAGTTTGTCACGCATACACAAGATGGCGTGATCTTACGTCTTTCGTTCACGATTTTCAACAAATTCTTAAAAATCCCAAATTCATTTCCCCAAACTAAACTTTACATATTTTGAAAGATCGTCATCTCTAGTATTGTCATTCATAATATAACGAAATTCTGAACAAAGGCACATGCTCAAAATTATCGTTGTTTTTCGCCTACCGTTTTACGGAGAACGGGAGAGCCATAAGCTTTTGACTTCATTTGAATACTTAGATTAATCTAATTTTTATGAAATCATGGTATTTAGACTGTGACAAGTTGTACAACAAATTGGAGCTGTGACAGCTTTTTCTAGCGCAGTAGTTTTGATACGCGAGTCGAGTGAATCATGACTTATTTTAAGCCTGTTTTGTGTCGCCAAATCGAACCCCAGGCTGAAAACTAATGTTTTCGTTTTCCCAGAAACAAATAAGTTTTTCAAGGAAAAAATACACAGCAATTGTATACTTACTAAAGGCTACCTGTATGCAAAAGAAGAGCGAATTTCAGTTTTTTAACTTTGCCTTGTAATGTTTGATTTTTGCACGGATTTGCTCTTAATTATTCTTGGAGAAATTCAAAGCAAAACTTCACCAAATTTTATGATAAAAAGTTTCACACGTCCAAACCTCCTTCACGGTTGTGATTTCCTTTATTTTTCTTTTCATGAATTATCAATGAGTTTGAGAATGATATTTGAAAATATGAGACATTGCATGGAATTTCACACTGAACGTAAGCAATATATAAAATCAATCAAAATCGCCGAATAAAGTCGATGAAACGCTTATTGGTGTTGTTTAGTATATGTGTATATTATGTTTCTATACCATATTTGAGCCATTTTTAGTCCATCTATCTTCCTTTTATCGTATAAATGAAACGGTAAAGTGAGTTTAACAGTTTCCAGCGTTCAACACGTGTCCAACAATGGCTTATTATTAGCACAAAAAAAGTGCAGCTCCCATTCTACCCCGTCGTCTTTACAGTAGAATAACGTTAGATTGCGTTTCTTGGAGCAAATTGAACATGCCTTGTCATTATGAGTAATGAACCGCTTTACAAAATCACATAACACTCTTGAGCAGCCGCCATTCACGCTTAAAAATAACGATGCACCTCCGGTGCGCGGTCAGTACTGGACACCAGGCTCAAATTAATCCCCAATCAATCAATCAATCCTTTATTTAACGTGGTCAGTGCGCTTAGTTTAAGAGCTAGTTCCCAGGTAAGCCACGAAAAAATGAAGACAAAAGATACAAAATGAAACTTTAGTAAAGTGTATACATTTAAGTTAAGCTGTTCTTATTCCTTTCCAACAGGGAAAGGAAGGTTTATTTATTAAAAGTTGCTTTTTTCCGGGATTCTTCTGAAACTAAAAGCGATTTCCAATCGACGTTTCGGCAGTTTATTTGGTCTTCTTCAGGAAATTAAGAAAATATGTCAACATGGCGGTCTGATGTGACAATTACGTGAAATGTCATGGTAAAACGCGCGGGAAAATACACTTAAAGACACATCGGGAACACAGGCCCGTAGCCAGGTGTTTTTACGGAGAGAGGGTACAATCCAACGAGGAGATATAGACCAAACGAGCGCCGTTGGCGCGAGTCTCTAGATTCGTTCGCGGGCATGCTCCCTCGGAAAATTAGATTGCGTTTTGAAGGCAGTATGATATGAAAACAGGAAGCCAAAAGTGAACCTGAAAACGTGAATTTTTCTCAAATTTTTGAACTTCAACATGGATTTTTTGGCAAACAGACTACTGTATGTAAGTTGTATTTTACAATTTTAGAGAATAACAATGTCAATGTCTGTCTGTCATGGAATATTTTTCTTTGCTTTTTGTTTCATCGCTACTACACAATCCGCGAATTAGAAGGTGGGGGGGGGGGGGGGGGGGGACTCCCATATAAAAATGACGGGGGTGCTCGTCGTACCTTTTAGGGGTCAAAATTTGTAGATTGGTACCGCTTAGGGTACTAAAATCTAAAATGACCGCCGTTAGAATCATCGCGGTACCTTTTAGGGTATGAGCCGAAAAAATATGATAGAATATGACGTGTTGTTTTAGAAATGGTACCTCTTAGGGGTAAAAATTCTTCTGAGCCACGCCCATCAAACGAGATTCTGGTACCTTTTAGGGTGTTTTTCGAAAATTTCCGACGAGCATCCCCGTCATTTTTATATGGGAGTCCCCCCCCGGGCCAAACACCTTGAAGTCGGTTAACAAAACTCGGCTCTGCCTCGATTTTTCAACCCACTCGCGAAAGAAATGGGAGAGTAACTATTTTTAAACAGAAAAACATGCGTTAGACTGATGCTTCTGATAGACAGTCTGCAGTATTCCAAAGGACCAAATAAGGAGTGAAGGCACTCAGTTTACTTCATGTCAACCCTACGTGCCCGCGAACTGAACGCGTTTCAATTCTTCTCGAATTGCGACTGTCATTAATGTTTTCCTTCAGAGGACTGGCCCTTATACTATCTCTTTACTGCCCCTGGTAGTACTTGTGCTGGTAAAAACTTAAATTTCCGGGGGGTCGTTAATTTCGGAACTTTACGGTAATGAACAACAGTAGTACCAGCGCTTACGCGGTGTCCTGAGCACTGTAGGCGGGTAATCCGCGTACTTTAAGGCACATAAGCGATGCTTTGTTCGCAATATACTTTGCAATTGTTCTGTCTTTATACAAATCAAAAACACAAACTGATCTGATTGCCAGTAAAGTACTGTGAAGGCTAATAAAATTTTATCAAGGTGTAGTTTCCTACCACACTGTAAGGTCACGCTATGAAAATCGATGCCACCTAGATGAGTTACTCGGGATGAATCATTGAGCAGCTGTTTTCTCAGTTTTATTTCATTGGAAAAAGTTCAACATGATAAGCTTAATTTCGACGTCTTTCTCGTCCGGTCTATTTTGCCTTTTACGTTTGAGTGCATGCATACACACGAGCCACAGGAAGCCCACGCGGCTGGGGCTTAACCATGTTTCTGTAGGATGAAGCAGCTAGGAAAATTGCTACTCCTCCCTTGATGGGGTGCTAGTCCATCGTAATACTTCTCCCCCCTGGATGGGGTGCTAGTCCATCGTAATGTTACCCCCAGCATTATATCGCCGGTACCGATTTACACACCTGGTGGAGAGAGACAATGTGGGGCGAAGTTTCTTGTGTAAGGAAACAACACGACAGAGACCAGGGGCCGTATTCACGAAATCGTACCTAAGATATATCTCAAGATATAACTTAAGAGAAAATTTAGGAGCTTCCTAAGATATATCCTAAGTGCTATTCACGAACGATATCTTATGACCATCCTAAGGTAAGCGTATCTTAGCAGTCAGTCCTAAGTTTAATGGTCGCGGGCAGTTATCGATTAGTAAAAGTAAACCAATCAGAGACAGTTTATATGGCGCGATCTTATGAATAATAAGTTATGAAAATTACATGAATGAATATTTTGTATTGTGTAAATTGTTGTTGTAATCACAATGACGATACAATAATCTTTATTTCATCTCGAATTTAAAATAGCAAAACCGTGATAATATCTTCGTTCATGGTCAGTAGCGAAAGCAACAAACAAGGACGGCTTATTTTCACGAAAAACGGAAATATAACTCTACAAAGAGAAAGAAATGTGGAACCCGTTAATGACACGAAGGCCTATATAAAATTAACCGTGTTGTTTGACATCACTAGAAAATATTTAATTTTTCTTAGCATGCAATATAATGCTTTAAAATGTTTATCTAATCGGTAACTATTGTGATACACAATAATCACGCTGAAAATCGACGTAAAACTAGTTAACAATCGAATTTAGCCTCCGTCAAGACATGTTTTAATAAGTTAGGAGGTCAATTTTGACCTCCTAAGTTTAGGAGAAAAATTAAGACATATTTTAAGTTAGGAGGTCTTCGTGAATACCAGTTAAGACATGTCTTAAAAATTTAGGAGGTCCTAAGTTTAGAAGAAAAAATAAGACATGTCTTAAAATAGGAGGTCTTCGTGAATACCAGCCAGTATCTCCTAAGTTATATCTTAGGAGGCTCTTTGGACTTAGGATGCTTTCGTGAATACGGCCCCAGGCCACAAGGGTCCATACAAACTGCGATGCGTGACATTGTATGGGAATACCAAAAATATTCTACGATGGATATTTAAAAATCAGTTCAGTCAAAATAAACATAATCCTACCTTAAATGTTTTGCAGTCCTTGCGGTTGAAAACGGCGAATTTTGACGATTTGAAGGGTTTTGAGTTGGTCGTTTTCAAGGTCATAAGTCCCATTATGTAATATCGATTATTAATATCCAAGGTTATTTACAAAATCTAACCCCGATCAAGTTCTGGTTTCGAAAGCGCTTGTTGTGAAATTTTGCTTGCTCGACGCTTAACCAAGTGTAAAGTTTACAAAATGGCCGCGAAAGCTTCGAGTGCTCTCATACCTTCAGTTTATGACGAGGAGTTTGTAAATGAAGTTGACATTGATTTTCAATGTTCGATCTGTCATCTGACGTTAAAAGACCCAGTTCAAACGAAGTGTGGACACAGGTTTTGCGAAGACTGCCTCGAGGAACATTTCAAAAGGTGGGTTCTATGCGGGGTTCTATGGTAATCGACTTATTTACATTTTTAGTGTCAAACTTATCCTCGCGAACACTTTGCTAAGAAAGGCACTATATTATTCAGCTTTCACTTTTTGTTTGAATTTAAACATCTCGGAAACAGTTATCGTTGAAGCAGACAACAGTAATGTTAATTTCACGCCTTTTTGGTGAGGTCTTATTATATTAACGTTTTTGTGAACTGAGTATGGCGTTTCGCAGTTGTTACGATTTAAAAGTCTCATAATATTATATAGAGCGACATGCGTTTTGTAGTACACTAACAAAATACCCCAGGAATGTGTATGAAACGCTTATTGGAATGGCGTTGTACGGAAACTATGTGAAAGCTAATACAGTTTGATCTTTTTCGGTTCTTTAAGATAAATATTTCAGCTGCAGAAAATTTCAGAAAAAGGAATCTTGTCTCAGTACCGAATTTAAAAGCTGCTTCTTCGTTCCGAAAATCAGAGGCGACATTTTGCTAAGGAAACAACTCATACACTGGCATGTATTAGTTAAGATCAGATTGATTTTGGCCACTTGCCACCTTTGTGAATGTGTGGCGTGACTGATAATCGATTTCTCTAGAATGACTAGCAGGATATATGGGATAGGTGAAGTGTCACCTCATTTTGCGATGTGTTGACGATTCCCAACAAGGACGGAACAGCTGTCCACGGCTGCTTTGTACTGTATTTTGAGTGCTAATCATGTCAGGTCTAGCTAGCTGTAGCGCTGTGTTTCTAAAGTCGAGATAGTCGAGTGGGCGAGCAAATACGCAGTCGGCGATCGACCGAGCGAGCGAAAGTAATGCGAGCCGAGGGGTGCTGGGGAAGAGACGGGAAGAGAAAGAGGGACTGCATTCTTTTCTGTAACAGACGCGTTCAGATAACTCTACCCACCAAATGTGGAAACCCAACAACAATAAACTAAACTTGAAACTTAAAACAATGCCGCCTCCATTTGTCGCTCTGCTTGTCACTCTATTGTCTATGAACCAATTCGAATTTCCCGTTGCTGGTGCAGCGGGAAATTCGAACGCCTCCTTTGCAGAAGAGAGTGCCGGTCCCTTTTCCACCCGCCTCTCCCCCAGTTTCCTCTTGGCTCGTTCGCTCGCTCCAGTTTCACCGAGCTTTTTTTCGTAGTTAACCCGACCGCTCGACTGACCGACAAGGGACAGCTAGCAATCTGCATGGAAGGGATTGGCCATTCCCCGTTTTTACTCGACACAGCACCGTATTAATTGAGATGAGATTTTTGGCCACTTGCCACCTTTGGGAATGTGTGCCGTGACTCATAATCGATCTCCGCTCTTAGCTTGCTCCTTTCTAGAATGACTAGCAGGGTAAATGAGATAGGTAAAGTGTCACTGAGTCTCATTTTTGTGGGTGTGGCTCAAATTCCCTTCACCATTATAAATTGATACACCTTCCACAAATGTTAACAGCGATGAAGACAACCCCTGAAAGGATTATTTCATATCTATTTTTAAATAGATATTAAAATCACCAAGAGCCACGAGGTAGCTTTAATTGATATTTTTTCTTCGGTTAAATTCTTTTGTTTTCTTGGCTGGAGTAGCCTGTGAACAGGCATTCTTGTTGGGAATAGGGTGAAAAGAAAGGCCGGGAGCGAAGCGAGCCGACTGAGGAACTGAGGAGAGGAGAGAAAAGGAAGGCCTGTGGACAAACCTTTGATGCTGCCATTCCATTGCACTTGATTCTTGTGCATTTCTAGTGCAGTCTCTGATTGGTCAAACCGCGACCGTTGACAGTTTGACGACAGTTTGACAGGTTTGCGGTAATGTTAACATCCGGCAACACGCGACGTCTTGTTGCAAATCGCAGCTGAATCGCAAACAAGCGTCTTCGCAGTCGTACGGTTTTCAAACGTTCAGTTGAAAAAGCATCGAGTGATTCACTGAAGGATTTCTCACACATTTCACGCCTTTTTAGAAAACAGAAACGTTGCTTTCGATTGCTTAAAATATGTAGCAGAAATACGTGAGGTTTCCAGTATTACAGTCAACTCTCTCTAAGGCGGACACCCTCGGTACCAAATTTATTGTCCGCCTTAGGGAGGTGTCCGCCTTAGAGAGAGTTCATGTAACCTAATACCCGAACACCAAAACTTAAACCAGTGCTTTATTACTTTAATTGCAGTGTACAATGTAGTCAGCGCAAATGAGTTGTTGTATAACTGACGGGAAAAGTGACTTTAAGATTGTATTAACACATATTGTAAGGTCTGGTATATTTCATTAAAACCAGATTGCGCTAATTTTTCGGAATTTTGGACCTGTTATAAAATGTCATGAACATCCAGTGTCCGCTTTGAGAGTTGTTTTGAACCAACATGTTGAAAAAAGGTGTCCGCTGTCCGCCTTAGAGAGATATCCGCCTTAGAGGGAGTTCAGTTACAGAGAAACTAATCGAATAGCTTGTCAAGTACATTACATACACTGTGTACCGGACTGAATAGAACTGAGGTCAAAGAAATCCTCCCTTTGCTCCTCCTTGCCTTCTGGTTGGGGATAGGGCGGAAAAAAAGGCCGTGAAAAGAGTTGACTCTTTTAGAAACTTCGGCTGAATCGACAAAAGACCACAAAAGCGCTCGCACTCCGATTTCTCGAAAACTGAGAAAAGCGATTGAAGCAAATTTTCATTAATAAAGAGCATCTACTCAAAGATAATCATCATATTGACAGATCCTTGACAGGTTATTTACAAGGGGGCGGAATGACAGCTTCAATACTTTGTCCACAGCCCTTCCTCCTCCTCCTTGCTCTCTCCCAAGTTTTCCCTCGGCTCGCTTAGCTCGCTCGCAATCTATCTTTTCTTTTCACGGCCTTTCTTTACGCCCTATCCTCAGGCCTGTTCACTGGCTAGGCTGGAGACATCTTTCCGTTATTCGTTCACATAACCCTGTTCACTGTATGGTATGTATGGAGAACCACCTGCGAAAATAGTACTAGGGGTTCTGCATTAAAGACTGCAGACTGGAAGTCTCGTTCAACGGGGAAAAGTCCTGTGAATGAGGTTGTGGGCTCTGAACTGTTATCTCAGGAGACAACGTGACTGAGTGGTAAACCGGTGTCGAACTTGAAATCCAGAGGTAACGGGTTAAAGTTCCGCTCTGATTAGAAGTTGTAGTTGTTTCTCGGTAGACCCGAATTCAACTCTTCCATGCTTGTAAATAAGCAACCGGTCCGTCAAATGTCTGACATACAAGGGAGGGATGATTTGATTAGATATTCTAAAAAAAACCAGGGGTTTTCCTGAGGCGCTGAATTTATAACATTACTCAAGTTCATATCTTGAATCATACAAAAACGGAGTGGCCGAATGGGAGCTGGGGACAACTACTGACGTAGTTGTAATGCCGATAGGGAGTTTTTCATAAGTTTTTTTTTATTGACATATGGACTTTTTTATCTTCATTTAACGAACAGGCAGTCAACAAACAGGCAGTCAGCAAACAGGCAGTCAAGAATGGACCCATTTCGTCTCATTAGGTTTGATAAGATATTTTACACCTGTCCTGTAGACAGGGAGGTGCTGGACCGAGATAAGGTAAAGTTACTTTATAAAGAGACAAGAGACACACACTGCACAATCTCTTTAGTTTGGCCAGTACCTGACACTTTTGAACAACAATATTACCCATGGAACGGCAGCCACTGACAGCTGTTTTCGTCTTTGTGTGGGCTCATAGCATGGTGCCCGAGACAGGCAGAAATAGTTTACGAAAGTGTGCGTATGTGCGTTAGGAAGTGGCCACACCATGGAGATTGTGCACAGACAAGGGGAGCCTGGGTACGAACAAGGGATTGTGTGGGTGGGCGGACGCGAGAATTACAAAACAAAGCGGCAGAGCAATATACGAGGAACTAGGCTTCCGTTCTCCGCCAAAAATCTTTTCCACTTCTTTTCGCGTCGTGACATTTAAGTTCTATCACTTGTCTAAAATCAATCGCCCGAATTGACTTCTTTACTCCACAATCATTTTCAATACAAAATTGGGTCGGATTCCATGCCTGTTGTGTTCCGGAAGTTGCAGCTTGAAACACATTCCCGTGTCGGCGTTCTGCCGACATCTTTTTGTCCCACAGAACGATCTCAGAAATCATGGCACCCAAAGCAAAACGCCCAGGCTCCCCATTGTTTCTGGAAGTTGTCAGCCTTTTTTTTAATTATTTTATAAACAATATTACAACTTATGTTACATTGCAAACAGCACAACAAATTACAATCTACTACATGTACTTGCATTAATACACACTACTTAACATTATTAAAAAAACAAGAACGTTACACTATTTACACATCATTTATAGATTGGCACAACTACAGTTACACACGCGAGAGCACACCTGGACGAGACGTACAGGGGAAATACGTGCATACAAATTATAAAACGGGAGCCCAGGAATTTAGAAATCGTTCTTCTTTGTTCAGTCGTTTGATAACTAACGGAATTGAAGTGCTTACTGTAGTGACTTTTTATTTATGGTAAGTTTTGGTGTTTGTCATATTGAACTAAAAAAACAAATATAATACCGAACGAGAAAAGAGAAGAATAGCTAGCGGAGTATCATATGTAGCGAATAGCCAAATTCATTTAAACTTGCCAAATTTCTTTGGGGAATAATGAATTTATCTTGATTATATTTTAGGATGTCTTTCAGGACAAAGCAACTAAAAGAAAAATTCTTTCCCTGGCAATAAAATGCCCAAATGAGGGTTGCGAATGGACTGGTGAATTGAACACAAAAGAGGTAAGAATTAAAACAGACATACAAATAATTGTTTCCAGCAGTAGTTTATTTGTGATTCACGTGTGTCAATAGCTAGGCCAGCTTCGATATATCAAAATTCATACTTGACTCTGAAGTTTAAGGGAATAAAACAAAAGAAATCATACTTAGGTTGATGGATATTTAATTAATTACTCTTTTATTCTCCTTAGCCTTGGATTCATTTAAGAATTTAAAGATATCGAAATTGACCTATTCACGCGTATTGTCCATGTCATGTGATAGATCCACTTGGAAACTTGCCCCTGTAAAGCAGTTTCCTGTACCAACGAAGACTGTCACGAAACATTGAAAAGAAAAGATCTGGAGGAACACGTGTCAAACACTTGCGAGTGGAGAATCATTGAGTGTGAATACTGTAAACAGCTACACCCGAAGTGTCATAACCAGGTAAAAAAGAGTTAGTAATGAAAGGGTTTTTTTCATTGCGTTGATAGAGCAGTTTTCACACAAGTGTAGTAAAACCAAAACCAAAGTCATCACTCTGGCCAATCATAACAGACACAGACAATCCCAACCAATCAGAACTCGAAGCAAATACATGTAGCCTGTCCCAAGCGCGGGAAAACGTTGCGAGCGAGTCACTATTGGCTTGGGTTTTACTTTTGATTGGTTAATAAAATGGCTCTAAAATTTGTTTAGCCAATCACAAAACTTAGCAGTGCAACACCAAAGCAACTGCGAAATTACTTTTGACACTCAGTTGAAAACCGCTCAATTTTATGTAAGTAATAAAACGTCAGTTTCATACCACGTATTTCCGGTCACATGGTTGAGAGAATTCAGAACTTCGAGCTGGAAAATTACATAAAATAAAGTTACCTTGTCAGATTGGTGTTAAATTTCGTCTTAACTTTTCTGATGACAATTATTTCGTTAGAATTGAGAAGTGTTTCAGGTCAGGGGTGTTGACTTCCAAGTTGTGTTCCTTGTGAAAATCGGTCTGCGAAAGATAAGGCACTCTTCATTGGTTTGTCTAATGTATTGTACACACAGTCCGCCATCTTGTGCTATATTTTGCTCATCATACTTAGTGTAATATATACATGTCACCAGCATCGTAAATTCCCGCCATTCCATTTTTTTCATTTCTTCTTTTTCTTCTTCTTCTTCTTCTTTTTAAAGAAAAAGAAGTAGTACAAAAGTCCCTCATTAAGGATGTAAGAGGTATTAGAAGGAAGTAATACAGTTGAACCTCCTGAAAGGGATCATCTGAAATGCAAAGCCAGAGTGGTCGCTTACGGGAGGTCAGACCACAGGGGTTATTAACTTTCAGTCATATAAACCTGTAGTAATTTCAATTAACAAAGTCAAGTACAAGGCACAATCAACACAAATATTGTATCATATTGAAGTTTCGATAAAAGGGACTTGTACTGTAACACATTTTTTTTTTTTAATAACATTTATTTAATTACAAAACTTCTACTGACAATAGTTACATTTACATAGAGGTAAAATAAAAACAAACACACAGGAGATAGAGAAAAAAGATACAATGTTACAGCATTTACAACTCTTTGACTGGCCCAAAAATGTTTACAAATTAGACTGCTATTTACAAAGTTGCAAAATAAACGGTACACCAAAAACATAAGGAGTTTGTCCTACCAACTAAAAAGAGCTCTGTATTTGCATTTGTTTCTGCACCTCTTTTAACTTTTAGAACTTTTTGAAATTATTTAATAACAGCAAGTTTATTTGTCCAAGGGGCAAAGTTTAAGAGGGCCCCATTTGTTTTTGAAGGAAGACATATTGTTGTTATTAGAGGCAATCTCTTTTTCAATTTCCATGGAGTTCAGAACGGTTTGGATATAAACCTGTAGCGCAGGGATGCAGTTATTTAACTTACATGTATAAAAATATCGTTTGGCGATAAGGAAAAGGTGATGTAGTAATAAATCAGAGATATTGTCAATTAGTCCAAAACAGATAAGAGGAGAGAAGACAATAGATTTGTTTAAGGTGATGTTTTGAGTTATCCATTGATAAATGTCTTTCCAAAATTTTTGAGTGTAACTGCAATACCAGAACAAGTGAGCAAGAGTTTCAATAGATTCGCCACAAAAAGAACAGGAGTCTGCTTGTTTTAGGCCAATTTTAAAGAGGTAGTTATTTGTTGCTATTCGTCTGTGGAGGAACATAAATTGGAACACTCGTAACTTTGTTTCTGTTGTACACAGAAAGGGGAGACGATATGTATTCTCCCAATTCACGTTCGCATTTCCTATTATAGTTTCCTTAGACAGCCATTTTCCCTGGCTTTTAAGAGGGGTGGTGGCCTTTTTTTCGATGATTGATTTGTAAACAGTTTTACAGGCTTTTTTTGAGGCTAATAATGTTTGCCCAAAGGTCTTGATTTTGGGTCCTCTGTTGGGTTGTTGAGAACACTTTTGCCTGAACAGTTTAAGGGCTGATACTACCTTATAGAATTCTAGAAAGTTAGTCTTGATTTTATATTTAGAGGTAAATGCAGTATAGCTTAATATCGAATTTCCATCCGTATCGAGAATATGTTTAACATCTTTCACACCTGCGGTGAACCAGGATTTGTAGAAAATTGGTTTGTTCTCTATTTTTATGAGGGAGTTGTGCCAGATCTGAGCTGACTTGAAATCTAGATTGTTGTCCTTATAATTTAGGGTCATCCAATATTCCATTACCTCAGCTAAAAACGGATCTCGCAGATTAAGTAAACGAGCATCTTTAGGGCTTAAGTTTCCCCAGAAAACTAATTTCCCTCCAAATCGTGCTAGTCGATGGTTAAAGCAAAGCTTCCATTTCCCTGTATCTTGATCACTAAATAACTTTTTACCCATTTCATTTTTAAGGCCTGGTTAAAACTAGCAATATCGAGCATCTTTAGCCCCCCCTTACTGTAATCACTGATCATTTCTGTTCTTTTTATTTTGTCCCCCTTATTGTCCCTGTAACACATTAGTCAATTTGCGTCTGTAGTGACATCGAAATATAGGCGGGTGTTCCCTTACCTGAGATTAAAAACAATAGAAAAATTCAAAACCATCAGCGTTGAAAGTGGTCGCGGTCGCATATGAGAGGTGATCGCTTACGAGAGGTTTCGATTATAGTGATTTGACTGGATCAAATTTGGTATTTTGGAAAAGTGGTCGTTTAGAAGAGGTGGTCGCTTACGAGACCGGTCGCACATGGAAGTTCGAGTGTGTGAGAGAGATGAGAGTGCGCACGAGAAAAGACTCTTGCACCTGGGTAATTTCATGTCATGGTCTTTAAGAGCTTTATATATGCAGTTTATTCATACACGACTAATAAATAAAAGATAAACAACTCGATCAATTATCTTGTAAGAACTAATACAAGTACAGATTTTTTAAAAATTCAGTTTCAGAGCGTATCCATGCAGTCTGTGAACCTAAAGGGCAGCATCAGTGAAAAAGTATTAGTTGTATTAAAAAGACGTTGCACCTTGTCAATAGATAATCACTAGATGCAGGTGTACGTAGGTGGTGAGCAATTGGGTCTCATTTTTGCAGGATCACCTTGGAAAGTGCAACAAGTACCCAGTTAAATGCTCCAACAGCTGTGGTGATTTAATTCCCAGGGAAATGGTAAGTGGATTCCATTGTTGTCTTGTCGCCTATGAATACCACCAGTGAACAGTGATAGGCTGTGGTGTTAGCAGGATGCCTTCATAGACTTGATAAAACTATGGTTCTTAATTAATTACAGGCCTTACTGAGCCAAGCGACGCATTTTGGTGTTACTGCGATTGACCCCACGCTCAACACCCAACCTGTGTGACCAGATGGATGACAATCCCAGAGATCGATGTGTCACCTGGCAAAGTTCTTGCGATCATCGGGAAACTTGAGCTCTACCATCACCATGGCGAGAAATCTATTGGGTGCTTTCGAAGGCTTAGTGCATGAGATGAATTCTTCATTCGTTGTGTTTTAACAATAATAAAGATAATTGAATACCAATTTTGCACAACTTTAAAGTAGCCGATGAAATTATCTCACTCTCGTTTATATTTCCTGCAACTTGAAACATGTTCAATTGGCCGGTTTGTGGATCCATTCATAGTAGTCAGTGTCTTAATCGATTTCTTTCAGATTCCAAACCATATTGAAAATGACTGTACGCTGACCTTAGTTTCCTGCCCGTATGTTGAGATGGGATGCAACGAAAAGGTTTGTATTGATTTGTCTACACTGATCAAATTTTAGCTTACCGGTAATCTTTCTGTCTGCAGTCAAAGACGCCCTTTCAGTCTACTATAATAGATGTGATTGTACATGTTGTAAAATCAAATCGTAAAATGATGTCAATACTTGTCACTTTTCGTCTATTTCTGCAGGTTCAACGAAAAAACTTGGAATCTCATCTTTATTCAGCCACGCGTGAGCACCTTGACTTTGCTTGTGTAAAATTGAATAACACACAAGTTCAGTTGAAAGAAACACAAGATCAGTTAAGTAAAACACAAGCTCAGATGAACGACACACAAGTTCAGTTAGGATTAACCCAGGAACAGCTAAGCAACACGACTGAAAACCTGGAGCAGAAAGTGGTGGCACTTCGGAGGCAGTTAAAACTAAAAGAAAGAACAGATCAAGAAAATGGAAACATGCTATTCATTTGGAAGATTAACAATTTCAGTAAAAAGTGGAGGCGAGCGCAGGGTTGGAGACGTAAGACAATAAAAAGTAATTCGTTCTTTACAGGACGTTTTGGCTACAGATTAAAAGTTTTAATCAATCCTAATGAAGACGCCACTTACCTCTTGATCTTAATCGTTGCGATGAAAAGTAAATACGATGCCATATTACCCTGGCGTTTCCACAGGAAAGTAACTTATACTCTGATCGATCAACAAGAAAATACAGAGTTGAGAGAAAATAACGTTAAGAGCTCCTTTATCATTTGTAATAGGAGACCTAACGAAGCATTCGTTGAGAATGTGGAGTGGCTTGTAACGTACGACAAACTCAGTGCAAACAAGGCGCTACCTTATGGGTGATACTCTGTTTCTTCAGGTCGATATCGGTCCACCAATGTGATATCGGGCAGTAATTTGCTTTCTCATTCTGTTCTCTCTCAAAATTTTACCAAATATTTAGTTATAACTTTAAAGGACCCAAGTCAGCCACACCGTTGTCTTTGTTTACATACGGGAGTTTCAGTATTATATTACACGTGGCGCGTGACCAAAAGTAAGGAAATCGCCGTGAAAGATCAGAAGCGAGATACTAAAAATATCGTTTTAAAAGGTGACAGGCCTAGAACAAATCCTGCTCGTCGCAAAAAAAAAAGCATTTTAGGCCGGCTTTAGAATGAGTTACCTTAAGTACGTGCCTGAGAGATTTTTCCTTTTATATCACAATTAAGATATAACAGGCCTGTTGTTATCTGTTATTCTCTTTGATCTTAGTAATAAGTCTCTGATACTGACAGGAGATATTTACGCTTGCCAGAGTCGTTAAGAATATTTAGTTATGCGGTCGTTCGTTTGCTAGCTCTAAGCATAACAATATAGTTTCTTTAGCGCATAGTTTGCAAGATCAGCAGTAGGCGCTGAATGCTAGGATCACTGAGTTAATTTCTCAGTCTGTGATTTTGTGGGAGCGCAAGTCTGCGGTTAGCATGGCTTCCGAGGTAGTGTTTCTTCATCACAGCTGAAAGAGTCTAAGATTCATAGAATCATGGCATATTGCAATTGTCTTCAACTCCTCAAAGTTTATTCTGCGTTTAAGTTGCGTGTCTCGGGGCTAGGCTGTACTTCGTTGTTAGACGTATGGCGTTATTGTCGTTATTGCATCCAGCATGAAATCAGTTTGTGAAATATTTGCGTCTCCGGCATGTTTGCTGTTTCATAATTCTCACGGCCGGATGCAAGTGATTACTTTTGTACATTATTAAACAACAACATTTCGACGAACTAGCTATGGATTAGCCGTACGATTCCAACCTCACTTTTGCTTGCTTTCCAAAGGTCGAAAGTCGATTTGCGAAGAATAGTTTTCTTTTCATTTCCTGGCGACTTCGGCCGTTCACGCTTGGGAAACCGTGAGGCCATAAGACCATTGACTTTGGATGTCAAAACCTTGTCCACCGGTGCACAACACTACGAAAAAATCGTTCAAACCGATAGACTAATAATTCAAAAAAGCTACGATAACAGTTACAGACTTCCAATTACACAAATTGGGACGATGCAGTAAGATTCCGATTCACTATGCAATGTTCGATAATTTCGATGGTATCGAAAATGGCGGATTTCACCGTTTGAGCGCGCAGTGCATTTTGGTTGACTAGGGTCCATTAAGGGTTGAGTTGAGTTGTAATCTTTCAAGAAGCCGAGGGCTTTTTGTCATTTGTCCACTGCAACAAGGCGAACAAATTCGCTTCTAATGACTTAAAGAATGATCAAAATTTCGCTTGCCTTATTTATATGTTATATCGCTAAATGACACCATATACATCTTAATCGTATCAATAACAAAATTCTCGATTGTGATTGGTCATCCGCGCGCCTATTTCTTACGTTATTGGCGCGGTTACGTTGGTATCCAATAACAGCTATCCAATTACAACTTTTTGTAATTGGATAGCTGTAATTGGACACCTACGTTGAGTGCGCGCGCGCATCAATCAGTTGCACTTTAATGGGTTCTTTTTTGCTGTTTTCCTCTTACTTTCAAACTGATAGAAAATATCCTGGACGTTTTGAGTACAAAAAAGTCCACCTAGACTTTTAATCTCGAATTTTGTTATTGATGCGATTTATTAGTAACTGAACTTCGTGTCGTACAATTCAGGGGTAATCGTGCTCGTAATTTCAAATCGTCCTCGCGCAACGCGCTCGGCCGATTTTAAATTGCTCGCCTGATTACTCCCTGGATTGTACTCCACTCAGTCCAATTACTATTACTAATCGGATAAAAAAGTTGACACTGAGCAAAAGAGAAGCAGTAGTTTTGAGAAACAGTGCAGGACTGATGTCATGACAGGCGGTCCAGAAATAAAAATTGTCATCTTGTGGAATTTTGACCTGTTTAGCTGTTATTTTGTCTCTTTAGGCTATGTCTACACTATACCGGATAGCTCTTGCGCCGGCACGAAAACCATACCGGATAGGCCTTTCGTTCACACATGAAACGCTAATTTCGGAACGATTTTTGTTCCGGAGCGCCGCTGCGACGCGGCGCTCGTGAAAGTGAATCGTCACATATCGGATAGATTCTCGTGCCACTCTCTGGGGCAGTGTGAACAGGCAATCGAACCGAACCGTAACGGAAGTCAACAACTAGGAGAGAGGATTGAAACCCACTGAAGAAGAAGTAAATATCCAGTTCTGGGTCGTTTCTGTTCACACCAGGCCGGAGTATTTTTCATGTCGACATGATAAGCTATCCGGTACAGTGTAGACATAGCCTTAGTTAAGTTATATACTAGTGTATCCAAAAGATAGTAATCCACCGTAGGAAAAAAGACCTAACACAGCACATTAGGCATAAAGAAAGCTAAATTTTTACATAATTTGTTCCAGTACTAAGGACAATGTGTAGACTAGGTTTGAAGATTTTATAACT
The DNA here is from genome assembly GCA_024195265.1 of Dendrophyllia cribrosa. Lineage (NCBI taxonomy): Eukaryota > Metazoa > Cnidaria > Anthozoa > Scleractinia > Dendrophylliidae > Dendrophyllia > Dendrophyllia cribrosa. The sequence continues at coordinate 31,200,472 of JAJLRJ010000006.1, forward strand.
TTTCTTTACATTTTTATGAACGTTGTTAAGGTTTTTATGCGCTAAGAATTATGGGTAAATGTACCAGTCGCCATCTTTTTTCCTACCGAGGATTGCTGCGGTAAATTTGTTGTAATAATGCTGTTTTATCGCCTCGCTGGTATTACAGAATTGTCTCTTTCGTTTTTATAGGGAAAGCAAAGCAAATGTAACCGGGATGAATCGACGAAAACTCCAGCTGATAAGACTAATTTTGTTTTGTAATTCACGCATCAAGTTCTTGCAATGTCTGTAGAATATTGTTGAGCAAAGGACGCGTTCACCACGAGGAATGTGTGAAAATTTAGGTTTAACTTAATTATTGATCATGAATATGTTGCGTTACTAGCTAGCCTTATCGTGTTCGCGTCTCCACGCGCTCAGCTCAGGTTTCGCGTCCCCACGCGCTCAGCTCAGTCTCATCGACCGCTGTCGGAGTGATTTCAAAATAAATTTGTCTTTTATTCCGTACAATCTTCGAAAATCTTTGCTATCCAACGGTCCTATCACCATGCCTCACAGTCCTCGCTCAACTCGCGGTAGTCCTCGACACTTCAGTTCCGATTTCGACTGGGACATGTTGGACCAAAATATTACAAATCTCGCAGCCAACAGCTTGAAGCAGCAAGCGAGGCTATTGCTCGTGGCGCAGTGCATTCTGGCCCAAAATGTGTTCGTGGCGCAGTGAATTCTGGTAAAAAGCGATCAATTCGAGATTTTTCCTAGCTTATATTTTTTTCTCATATATTTCTCTTAAATCCTGATTATGTTGCTGCTCACTCGCTGCGCTCGTTCCGCAGCAACTAGCAGTAATCACAGATTATGGAGACGCGTTCGAAGGAATTTCCGGCGGAAATGAGCCTCTGAAAAAAACCAATAGGGGCGGCCATTTGGAAGACCGTTCACCAAAAAATCTCACATTTTACTGCACATAAATCACAGGACAACCATCACGAAATTAGGATTGCGTTCTTCGAACGCGATAAAATAAAAAGCGCCGAATAAAGTTGACTGTGAAAAGTTTATTGGTGTTGTCTTCTATCTTTGTACCTAGCACGATCTTTTCAATATGCAAAAGGTGTACGCCAAGGTTGCATTTTGAGCCCATATATATATTTTTTAATTTGTAGCTTTTGCCCAGCCGCCTTGACTGATTGAAGCGGGGTAGGCAACAACAACAAGTAGCTTTATTTGCATGACTATAAATCCTTACAGTATTGCAAAGCATTACAACATAACAAAATGAAATTACAATAATATAATAAAGAAAGGGAAAGTACAATGAGTCTGGTTTGATTATTTGATTATTGCAGAGATCTAAGCATGAAATAATAAATTTCACCAAATGAATATTTACAAAATAATGACGAGAGTTCATGAATTCATTGGTAACTTCTGAGGGAGATAACTGTTTTATATTTGGTAGGTGATACCCTATTTTCCTGTAAAATGCGTCCCTAAGAATTGAGTATTTAGGAGAGTGGAAAAAGAAGTGGAATCTGTAAATCACGACTTACCATTCTGCCAAATGGAAGTAAATTGAACTCTCTCTTATATTCAGATGATTGAATCATATTATCACGATCAAAAACAGGACTGCAAAATTGTATCAATACGTTGTTTTTATATTGTACATCGTAGATGTTAAAGATAAATCACAAGAAAACCAGGTCATGATTTTTTAACGACAGGCAAAAAAAAAATGTTGACTATGACTTTCACATTGGTAACGAAATACGTTGATGTTGTTCAAAATTAAACCTATTTAGCATTTCTTTATCCGGAAGCTTCACAATATCAATCGCCCTCTTAAGGGAGAAGGCTCTTCATGCTCTTTTCAGCCTAAGACGACCTGTAAGACGGCATACAGATTTTAGCAGTCTAAGACCATCTCGAGAATTTAGTTTTATCGACTGAGTCGATAAGGTAAATTGACCACCGTAAAAAGATTCAAATAGCTGACGTTTCGAGCGCTAGCCCTTCGTCGGAGCGAATCAAGGAATTGTGGGTAGTGTGTGGTTTTATATAGTAAGCGGTGGAGCTACGCTATTGGTGGAAATTTGGTGACGTGAAAAACAAATGTAGATTAGTTGAATGAAAAGCGTTCGTTGATTCCGTGGGGTTTGAGAGTGCCGATTTGAAAGATGATTTTTTGTTCTAGGTTTTTACGGTTTTCTGTGTTACCCTGGTGTAGGGAAAGGCCGCAGATTGTCATGTGTTGTTTAGAATGGTTAGTAAGATTAAAATGGCGCGCGACTGGTTTGGATGCGTCTTTGTCATTTTTTTCAACGTCTCGGAGATGTTCACGAAAACGGTCGCCCAGTCTCCTCCCTGTTTCGCCAATGTATATCTTTTTGCAAAAAGTACATGTAATGCAGTAGATAACATTTACGGAGGTGCATGTAAAACGATCAGTGATTTTAATAGATCGTTTGGGTCCTGTTATTTTGTCCGCGTTGTGAATGAAAGGACAAGTGTTACATCGTGTGCGTGTGCATTTGAAAGTTCCCGGTACATCGTCAGATTTCAGTGCGCTCGTAACTAGAAAGTTGCCTATGTTTTTGTCACGTTTGAATGAAATTAGTGGGGGTTGTGAAAAAATTCTGCCAGTTTCGGGGTCGTTTTGGAGTAATTTGAAATTTTTTAAAATGATGCTTTTGACTGTGTTGTTGTGTGGGTGGAAAGTGAGGGTGAATGGAATTCTCTCGTTCTCTTCCTTCTGTGGCGTTTGTAGTGCTGACTGTCTGTCGATCTGTTGTGCACGTTGTTGGCCCGTATTAACAACAGAGTCAGGGTACCCACGTTTCTTGAAAAACTGGCACATTTCTTCTGATTTGTTGGAAAAATCAGAGTCATCACTACATAGACGTCGAAGTCTGAGAAATTGAGAATACGGAATGGCGTTTTTAACGTGCGATGGATGTGAGGATGAATGTAACAGATAACTGTGGGAATCTGTAGGTTTGTAGTGCACACTTGTGGATAAACTGTTACCGTTGATTGAAATATTAATGTCAAGAAAAGCGACTGAGGTTTCGGAAATTTCCCAGGTATATTTTAGAGCTGGATGAAAAGTATTGACAGAAGTTATGAATTGATTAAGTTCCTCTTTACTGGAAGAGGTAGCGCCAATGCAATCATCGATGTAACGGCCGTAGAGTTCGGGTTTGGTTCCGTGGTACTGATTAAAAAATTTGTCTTCGATGTGGCCTACAAAAAGGTTAGCGTAGCTTGGTCCCATTTTGGTGCCCATGGCGACTCCATTTACTTGTTTGTAGTAGTTTTGGGAAAATGAAAAACAGTTAAGTGTCAAAACTAATTCGGCTAAGCGGAGCAGTGTTTCTGAGCTTGGGTTTTGAATGGAGCGCTGGTCGAAAAAATATTTTAGTGCTTGAAGTCCTTCGTCATTGGGGATGACGGTATATAAAGAGGTAATGTCCATAGTGAAAATTAATTTGTTTTCGCTGGCAAAACTGAAATCCCGGAAAATTTCGAGTGCGTGATTGGTGTCCTTAATGTACGAGGGTAGTGATTTGACAATGGGGGCCATGATTTTGTCTAAATAGCTAGAAATTAGTTCGGTAGGACAGCTACAAGCGGAAACAATGGGTCGGCCCGGATTGTTTGGTTTATGAATTTTAGGTTTGAAATAAACGCGTGAGGTTCTAGGAGTAGTGATGATGAGATTGTTGGCGGTAACTGGTAATTGTTGTTTAGTAATGAGGTCTTGGATAGTTTCTTTGACAATTTTTTGGTTGGTAGAAGTGAGATCTTTATCAACTTTGGCATAGAAAGCGGTGTCAGAAAGTTGCCGAAAAGCCTCTTGTCGGTAAAGGTCGGTCCGCCAAACAACTACCGCCCCGCCTTTGTCGGCCGCTTTGATAACAATGTCGCGTCGTTTGCTAAGACTTTTGAGCGCTGTCCATTCTCCTGTTGAAAGGTTGGAAATTTTGGTGTGGCGGTTAAATTTAAGTTTTTGGACATCGTGACGACATTTTTTGACGAAAAAATCTAGAGAAGAAAACTGGCCCTCTGGGGGAGTCCATTTTGATTTGCGAACGTTGAGTGTTTCAAAAACATCTTTTTCCGAGGTGTTAGAATTGTCTTCTTTGTCGTGGAAAAAAGCTCTTAATTGCACGCGGCGAAGGAATTTTTCAACATCTTGTTTGACTGAAAATTCGTCGGTTTGTTTCGCTATAGGAACAAAGTTTAAACCTTTACTAAGAACGGACCTCTCTGGGTTAGAAAGCGGCAAATTTTCCGGAATGGTAACGACGCCATTGTGACTATCGAATGAATGGTCGCCGGATAATTGAGGACCTATTAACTGTTCAAGTTTTTGGGTCTTGATTTGGTTAAGGCTGTTGAACAGTTTAGCATTGAGTTCTTGAATTTTAGCGCGAATTGATTGTACTAAGACAGCTGGACAAATTTTGGAAAGTTCGGAACGGTATTGGATAATTTCCTTTTCGAGATTGTTACGTTTAAGGCACATAGCTCTGATAGTGATCCTCATAATATTACGCGAGAAAGAATTTTGGGCATGGTGAATTTCGTGGAAATATTGTTGATTGGAATCAGAGAATGTAGAAGCGTGAAAATTTGAACGAAACCCTTTAGGAATGACTTTGGATTGGAGGCAACGGCCGATGAAATTGATGTGACTACAAAACCTAGTTTTGGTAAAGATGTGAGTGGCTAAACGAAAGGCTAAATTAGTGGAAATGGGGGGAAAAGGAATAAGATAACTTACGATTTCCTGGCGTAGCTCCTTGGTGAGTGTCTTGAGGTTAGGCATCGTTGTCTTCGGTGAGAAAGCTGTTGAGTAAGAAATATTGATGTAAAAAGTTAATGGTCGCAGCGAATAAACAACAAATGAATGGGGTTAGTTTCTAGAGAAACTGTGGTGCTGCGTCGGTGGGGGGATGAAACACGAGAATTTAGTTTTATCGACTGAGTCGATAAGGTAAATTGACCACCGTAAAAAGTTCTTAGTAAAGGTTTAAACTTTGTTTAAACTTTGTTCCTATAGCGAAACAAACCGACGAATTTTCAGTCAAACAAGATGTTGAAAAATTCCTTCGCCGCGTGCAATTAAGAGCTTTTTTCCACGACAAAGAAGACAATTCTAACACCTCGGAAAAAGATGTTTTTGAAACACTCAACGTTCGCAAATCAAAATGGACTCCCCCAGAGGGCCAGTTTTCTTCTCTAGATTTTTTCGTCAAAAAATGTCGTCACGATGTCCAAAAACTTAAATTTAACCGCCACACCAAAATTTCCAACCTTTCAACAGGAGAATGGGCAGCGCTCAAAAGTCTTAGCAAACGACGCGACATTGTTATCAAAGCGGCCGACAAAGGCGGGGCGGTAGTTGTTTGGCGGACCGACCTTTACCGACAAGAGGCTTTTCGGCAACTTTCTGACACCGCTTTCTATGCCAAAGTTGATAAAGATCTCACTTCTACCAACCAAAAAATTGTCAAAGAAACTATCCAAGACCTCATTACTAAACAACAATTACCAGTTACCGCCAACAATCTCATCATCACTACTCCTAGAACCTCACGCGTTTATTTCAAACCTAAAATTCATAAACCAAACAATCCGGGCCGACCCATTGTTTCCGCTTGTAGCTGTCCTACCGAACTAATTTCTAGCTATTTAGACAAAATCATGGCCCCCATTGTCAAATCACTACCCTCGTACATTAAGGACACCAATCACGCACTCGAAATTTTCCGGGATTTCAGTTTTGCCAGCGAAAACAAATTAATTTTCACTATGGACATTACCTCTTTATATACCGTCATCCCCAATGACGAAGGACTTCAAGCACTAAAATATTTTTTCGACCAGCGCTCCATTCAAAACCCAAGCTCAGAAACACTGCTCCGCTTAGCCGAATTAGTTTTGACACTTAACTGTTTTTCATTTTCCCAAAACTACTACAAACAAGTAAATGGAGTCGCCATGGGCACCAAAATGGGACCAAGCTACGCTAACCTTTTTGTAGGCCACATCGAAGACAAATTTTTTAATCAGTACCACGGAACCAAACCCGAACTCTACGGCCGTTACATCGATGATTGCATTGGCGCTACCTCTTCCAGTAAAGAGGAACTTAATCAATTCATAACTTCTGTCAATACTTTTCATCCAGCTCTAAAATATACCTGGGAAATTTCCGAAACCTCAGTCGCTTTTCTTGACATTAATATTTCAATCAACGGTAACAGTTTATCCACAAGTGTGCACTACAAACCTACAGATTCCCACAGTTATCTGTTACATTCATCCTCACATCCATCGCACGTTAAAAACGCCATTCCGTATTCTCAATTTCTCAGACTTCGACGTCTATGTAGTGATGACTCTGATTTTTCCAACAAATCAGAAGAAATGTGCCAGTTTTTCAAGAAACGTGGGTACCCTGACTCTGTTGTTAATACGGGCCAACAACGTGCACAACAGATCGACAGACAGTCAGCACTACAAACGCCACAGAAGGAAGAGAACGAGAGAATTCCATTCACCCTCACTTTCCACCCACACAACAACACAGTCAAAAGCATCATTTTAAAAAATTTCAAATTACTCCAAAACGACCCCGAAACTGGCAGAATTTTTTCACAACCCCCACTAATTTCATTCAAACGTGACAAAAACATAGGCAACTTTCTAGTTACGAGCGCACTGAAATCTGACGATGTACCGGGAACTTTCAAATGCACACGCACACGATGTAACACTTGTCCTTTCATTCACAACGCGGACAAAATAACAGGACCCAAACGATCTATTAAAATCACTGATCGTTTTACATGCACCTCCGTAAATGTTATCTACTGCATTACATGTACTTTTTGCAAAAAGATATACATTGGCGAAACAGGGAGGAGACTGGGCGACCGTTTTCGTGAACATCTCCGAGACGTTGAAAAAAATGACAAAGACGCATCCAAACCAGTCGCGCGCCATTTTAATCTTACTAACCATTCTAAACAACACATGACAATCTGCGGCCTTTCCCTACACCAGGGTAACACAGAAAACCGTAAAAACCTAGAACAAAAAATCATCTTTCAAATCGGCACTCTCAAACCCCACGGAATCAACGAACGCTTTTCATTCAACTAATCTACATTTGTTTTTCACGTCACCAAATTTCCACCAATAGCGTAGCTCCACCGCTTACTATATAAAACCACACACTACCCACAATTCCTTGATTCGCTCCGACGAAGGGCTAGCGCTCGAAACGTCAGCTATTTGAATCTTTTTACGGTGGTCAATTTACCTTATCGACTCAGTCGATAAAACTAAATTCTCGTGTTTCATCCCCCCACCGACGCAGCACCACAGTTTCTCTAGAAACTAACCCCATTTAAGACCATCTCGAGCCTGCCAAATTTTTGACACTATGATTTCCCCAATTTCGAATTAAAAAAGTGAAATCTGGGGTGTACAAATGTGATGTAGAAAAAAATCGAACAAGTCCAAAGATCGATCTGCAGCTCGTTTCTGTAAGCTAAGGGAGACTATCGTTACACCTCAAGTGTTAAAGCCATGGTTGATAAATTACAACTAGAGCCCCTTGTGAGGAGAAGGAAAATCTCTCGTCTGACTTTGCTGTATAAAGTCATTCATAACATTGTCGATGTGGACAAAGATCCTTATTTACAAATGTCCAAAGAACTGCGCACAAGGAACAGTGAAGAGATTACATTTTAGAAAATAGAGATAATATATAAGTAAAATATGTTCACTTTCATGAATTATCCTAATCTGGAATATCAAGAAAGGGTAAAGGAATGTAACAATTAAACCAAAAGCAAGGGTTTTAAGGACTAGCTGAATGGTTATTTTTAGCGTGTTACTAAGAATTGTTTTAGCAACAACACATAGCTTTCGTGATGGCAGTTCACTCATGAACCAACTAGTATGTTGGTCGGATCTGAAAAACTGGAACACTGTTTATAATTCATCGACTTTGAACTGAACAATGAAAATCAAAAGCGTGATGGTGGTTTGGAAGACCGATTTTAATTAGCATAGATTTTGGCGATTTTATCCCTTCGTTTTCCCTTTATATAGAACGAAATGGTCACTTAGAGAAGTTCTATTTAACAAATTAACGTCAGTTTTTTATGCGTTTGTCCTCTTATTGATGATAAAATTCGTCAAAACATTGTCAAAGTGCTGTGGATCCACAGCAAACTTTGACAATGTTATGACGAATTTTATCATCAATTAAAGGACAAACGCTTAAAAAAATGACGTTGATTTGTTTTTTACAATAACAAAAACTCCAAAATCGTAAAAAACCGGATGAAATGAAGAGTGAACGCAAGGTAAACATGACAAATTGCTGAGTTTTATTTAAACTGACGCAATCATTGTCAATAAGTTTTCTAGCTTTCTCATTGGCTAACTGATAACAATAAAGAAATTTCATTGGCAAAAACATTGACAGGATGACATCTTGCATAAATTAATATTTTACGTGTCTGTACTCTTATTGATGATAAAAATTGACCAATCAGCATGCGAGAATAACTTCAGTTATTGTAAAACAAACATTCGAGTGTTTCATCAGGAATCCAAACACCTCGAAGTCGGTTGAAAAAAAAACTCGGCTCTACCTCGATTTTTCAATCCACTTCTCCGTGTATGGAAATCCTGATGAGATACTCTTTCAAATGTTTGATATATTAGTTCTCTTTCTGTATCGTTGTGTTGCTCAAAAGGGAGTCTTCCTCAGTGGTATCACTATCACCAATGACAGCCAAAACTTTCCGCAGAGTCAGACTCGTTTCTTTGATAGAAATCGGCAGTGAATCCTTTTCAATTTGTCCGGCTGCCTTCCCACTAGTATAGTTGGAAGTTTATAATCTTTGAGGTATTTATCACGGTCTTTGACTTTTAGTTTGCTAAGCTTTCCAGATTAAAAAAAATCAGACCAGTTATAGTCCCGATACATTTTGGTCTTCTTGATAGTTCGATAAAGTAAAACTATTCTGTCTCTTTTTTCTAATAATACTAGTTATGTTACAGATCAAAATTTTTAACAGTCTACCTAGCCATTTAAGGCCCGGTTCAACCTAATGCAAATGAGCAACAACAATAGATTTTGCTCATTTGCACTAGATTCGGCACATGTGAAGCTCGACTTTTAAACCGGGCCTAAAAAAAGTGCAACTCTGATGTTATTTTTAAAGACCGTGTCCTGAATTTTTTAGGTCGACAGTTTTTTAGTTCTTTTTTTTCCCAGTTTTATTAAGCTTAGCTTTTAAACGCTTTTGTAATATAGTTCGTATTTTGATTTAGCTTTAACCGTTTCATAATTTTTAGTGCAGTCTTTTGTTCTCAATTTCCAGGGCCCTTATTGATAACAGCACTTTTATGCTGATGAGGTCACCCTGGTAAAATAACATTATTATTATTATTATTATTATTATAATTATAATTATTATTGCTACCCGTTCTTCACTTAGCTAATCTGACATTCTTCTATTCAGTCGACACCAAAAGCATCGAAATAATCTGAAGTCGAAACAGACTAACCTTTGTGTTTGAGTATTTACAATGACTGTCTGATAGGATGCCATGCAAATAACTTTCATTATAATTTAGGCGAAGGTGTTACTAGTGATTTCTTATTGTTATTCCACCAAAGTAAGAATTAGAATTAGCAAAACCTAGCGAAATATTTTTTATAGTATTTTGAACCTTCCGTTGAGTCATTCGAATGTTTAAGTTATAATAAAAAGTTTGGGCATTACTAATAAAGCATTATGCATTTTTGTTGAGGATTGAAGGATAATAAAAAAGTGTAATACTGATTACTGAGACTATGTGCATGTAGAATATAAAGTTGAATAGAGTTGGTGTCGAAGGATAAAAAACTCAAACCACTTCTTCACCCCCCCCCCCCCCCCCCCCGCCCCTCGTGGGGCGTGCAGAATTTTTTTGACACCCCCTTCTAGTTGATGGGTAAAACTAGACAGTTCTGAAACAGTTACTAAATGTCAAAAAACAAACAATTGCAGGACGGGTTTAATTTGGACTTTGGAAATAACATCATTGGTTCTTACTTGAAGTACAGAATGTACTTTATCAATTTATAATTAAATCAACTGCTTATAGCCGTAATAATTTTAAGCAATCTCAATCCAAATAAACTTACTTTAAGGTAGGGACTGCACAACATACATTTTCTGAAAAACCGTCCATTGTGGCTCTGAAGCCCTTAGCACGATTGTTTTAATCATTGTATCTTTATTACAACTCACTACAATAAAACTGGGGGTCACCGAGCTCGTTTTTCAGTTATAAGCAATAAAGACTAAAAATAAGGTTGTATTAAACAGGTCATACTGTTACTATGGTAACCGGTTATGTTAACATCTTCAACAATGACTGGGCGTATCTTTCATACCATTATTGTAATTATATCAACTGAGTAGTAGTGTTGATTCATCAAAGTGTAAGTACAGGAATTTACTAGAAACGTTATGAGTCACCTTGACCTATTTTAAGAACTTTTAAGAATGTAAAAATTTGTGTGCCTGACTTGCCTCTTATTAATTGAATCGCTTCCTCAAAGCGCGGTTGAGTTTGCAATAAAAGCCCAAGGCGTTCACTCAAAGAAAAGCGGTATATATAATATTGTGTTCGAAAAACGCAAATTTAAAGAATTCCAGGCTATCGTAAACAACAAATTCGTAACGGCCTACATTGCTAAACGGCCCAAATACCGTTTTCATCAGGGTGATTGATTCTTATAGCGGTCGCCTGCATTGCTCAAACGAAGGGACAGGTTGAAGAGACTAACTGTGATCTTTGATTATTTCATTTTTTTTTTATTTTCGTGGTTGCATTGACTCGTCCAATAGGCAGTACACACGAGAGGACTTGTTGCAAAGTCAGTCTGACTTGGATAATGATTGGTTAATTAGTCGCAGCGACCATTTGTATGAGCGGTAAACTCGTATACAGTACCCAGATCTCATTCGTACTTGTTCTGTACTGACCGTAGGAAATCTGGGTACGAAATTACACGAGCGGTACACACACAATAAGACTGCGGGGACAAGTCGCCCCGATTGGTCGCTTTACTTTAAATCTCTTTTGGACGTAGCAAATAGAAAGGGACAAGCCGGGGTGACTGGTTTTAGGGACTAGTCACTAGTTGTCTCGTGCATTGGGACCTTACACTAAGAGATTGGATAAAATAATTCTCCTTTAAAATAACAAAACAAACATGATTGCTTTTATTCTTTATCATTACTACTTGACAGTGATAAAGTAATTTACAATAATGCCAATAATGCCACTTGCAAGCAATTTAAGCGGCTATAATTATGACTGAGAAATGGAAATATTTAAGCATCCTACATTTTGATTAGAACAGTGTCTTAAGTGGCATTTCGTCGATGTTCATATTTTGCTGTGTAACAATAAATTTAACAACAAAAATTTTCGTGGCTCTGTTAAAGGGGCCGATCTATAGGAGCTGATGAGTTGCACACCGTATTTAGCTGGCCTAATCTACAAGCGCGTCGGGATTATATTAAGTGCGTCATTGTTTACAAATCTTTACACAACTTGGCGCCAGCTTATTTATTAACTGAATTTAAATACGCACACCAATTCCATTCCTATGACACCAGACACCGTGACCTATTGCGCTTGCCTTCAGCTAAAACTACCAAATACCATGGCAGTTTTAGACTCAATGGCGCGCGGGCATTCAATGCCTTGCATTCAATGCCTTGCATTCAATGCCTTGCCTCCCAATATACGAAATGCAATTGACCTCAAGGAATTTAAGATCTTGGCGAAACTCCATCTTACGCGCTCTTATGACTATGTTAATACCTTAGCTTTGTGTATATTTCATATTTATTCATTTCTATTTTAGTTCCGTAAATTTGGAAGTACCGTATTATCTAGTATTAGTTGTTTAAATTGTTAATTTAGTCAGGGCTCTGTTTAAACTAGCTGTGTATGCTCAATCAGATGCTCCTAAATAAATATTCAACAAAATAAAATAAATAAAATAAAATTAATGGCGTGTGAAAACTCCGTTCGGGGTTCGCAGCCAATCAGAACGGCGAAACGACTTTCTCACACGTGAAAAAAGCGTTTTGTCCAGTCACAAATGTATAAAATAAAAAATTACAGCATGGGCAGTGATTTGAACGGCATTTTCGCACTCCTTGGTTTGTATCAGAAATCTCGCTCGTTCACTCACTCACTCGTTCGATTTCTGATACATCACCAACTCGTGCGTAAATACCGTACGCCCGCACCGCCCATGAAGTGATCTATATATTCTTCAGGCCAATGATAAATTCGCATTATCACCTTTTCCGACGTTCCGATCGTCCTCGAAATGAAGCTATCTGTACAGTATTTGTAGTGTTTACTGCAGAATTGTGCCTTATTTGTTTGACACATTGTTATTTTAGAATCTTTAATGACTTTCGCCAAACAGTGGAAAGCTTTGTGCAAGCATGCGTATAGCGTGATACAGTCCCTTTAAGCCATTTGCCGTATTTGCGTTAGCTAAAAAAGGAACCTTAGTTACAGTTTAAAGTTTAAATCGGTAATATCCGCTTTTAGATCTGCCAAATCTTGATATTAAGCATTTTTTTAAACAGAAAACACACTTTCTGATAAAAGCTTTCGCGCTACATCTTACTGAAGTAAAAACTAGAAATGTGAATCATAGCCGTTCTCTGACACTTTGGTAGTGTGACCTTCCTCTGCGTCTGTTGCTGTTTCCTTTGCTGGTTGAGCTTCGTGTGGCTCTACATGATGTATATTGGGAACATTGGCGGAAATTCTGTAAATAAACCAAAGTATTGACAGTGTCATGAGCAAACTCAATGCTTAGACACAATAATAATTTGTTGCATATCTGTTGGACTTTTTTAACTTGTAAGACATTTATGGGTATATTCACTATAGTACGTGGTAGTTTTACACCGAACAAAAACAAAAGGGGCGGGGCGACCGTTGGTTTGAACGTTTTTCGAAATCTTTCAGCTCATTGATTAAAATACTAATTTTGTTGGCTAAATTATCGTTTTTTGGTAAGTTTTTCCTTTTTTAGCGTCATTTCTTTTTTGGATTAATTTTGAGTCCAAAATGGGTTTTTTAAACAGAGAAGATTCAAAACGGCGCAGGCAACGAAAACACCATGCCAGTGGCGGGAGGCATCAAAAACTCTCGTCTAAGTGTGAGGGTGAAATTAATGAGGATGGAAAACAGGTTTAAAATGCCGCAACTTGCGCTTGGTTAACTACGAATTGTATTTTACAATTTATTGTTTAAATCTCTGTGTATAACACGTTATTAAGTCTTTATGATTCATCTTGTCCTCGAGGACACGTCGACGTTGAGCCCAAGCACAGGCAGCCCAAGCTCGCGATAAGAGTTACTGCTCAGGAAGCATACAAATAGATGTTGAGTTACAAGGTTTACTAACGAGAACGCAACGGCGATTTTCAGCTTTTTAGGATAGAATATTCCAACATTTACCTGCTAAAATTGATATATCCTGAGGTAAGGCTTTTATCGTTTTCTTTGTTGTTTTACCGCTCTTGAGCCAGATTTGATGCGACATTGGCGAGTTCTCGATTTTTTGCAATGCTAAAACCGCAAAAAGATAACTCGTCGAAGTCGCTTGAAATCGGGCTCAACTCGGGTAAACAACAAAGAAAACAGCAATGTACCATGATATTTAAATTCAAATTTCTAGCATAAAAAAAAATTAATCATTTGACTTTGTTCGCCATACAATTTTTTTATGATTCAAGTAAACCTTATGACACAACACTATTTGTACGCCTTCTGGTCTTAAAACGTTTTCAATTTTTGCTATTTAAGCTTATGATGGGGAAATAAAAAATGGTTCAATGATAAAAATGGGAAGGGAGTATCGAATTTTAAAGTATGAAAATGGGCATGTGTTTTAACAAGGGCAGCACACCGCTTTGGAAGATTGTGACAACACCGCCGTATATTATCCCAGTGATCTTCACAAGTGTAGCCAAAAAGACAACTCACCTAAGTCGCTTGAAATCGGGCTCTAGATCGGATAAACAGCAAAGAAAACAAAAATGTACCACGATATTTAAATTCTAATTTCTACCATAAAAAACTCAATCATTTGACTTTGTAATTCCCCATACAATTTTTTTATGATTCAAGTAGACCTTATGACACAACACTATTTGTACGCCTTCTGGTCTTAAAACGTTTTCAATTTTTTGCTTTTTAAGCTTAAAATGGGGAAATAAAAAATGGTAAAATGATAAAAATGGGAAGGGAGTATCGCATTTTTAAGTATGAAAATGGGCATATATATATATATATATATTCTATTGAACGCCGTATTTGTTTAAGCTGTTCACCAATTGTATCTTGACACGTCACGCTAGAAGGTATTGTTTCTAATTTTCAAATTTGTATTTCTTGAATGTATCCGTTATTTTTGGGCAGTTGCCTGATGATTGCTTCGAGAGAAGCATGAAACTCGGAGTTGCAAATATATGTGTTTGAACTAGTCCATATTCTTTCTTTCTATACAAAGCTCTGGATTATATCCATTGAGCACTTTTATAGCAGATGAAGAGTTCAATTTTTCCTCTACTAGTTATATATATATATATATATATATATATATATATACAAGTGGGCCGCACACCGCTATGGAAGATTGTGACAACACCCCCGTATATTATCCCAATGATCTTCTGTTCACAAGTGTAGCCAAACGTCTGACTATACAATTTAACAACCGCAATAAAAAATTGGTAAATGACGCACCAGTTGCCATTGAATACCAATATTAATAGTTGTTATAGCTACAATAACTATTCTGTGGAAAATATATTTCATACCTTTTCTTCTTACTACATCCCCATGCAATCAAAACAGCAATGATAATGAGTACAACTCCTCCAGCGATACAACCAGCGACAAAGTAAAGTCTTGTATTGATTTCTTCTTTCTTAGTTGGGTCTGAGGTCGCGGCAGCTGTTGAAGTTGTTACTGCTCTCACAGTTTGCACGTTCGTTATGTTCAAATTAATTGAGCTGGAAATGTCTCTTGAAAAACTCTTGACAATGGAAACTAGAGTGTCTCCCTTTACTACTCTAGACGATGAGCCTGGCGGGAACTGCAAATAAAAGGCTAAACTTGCCAGAAGAGGGTCTTCAGACATCTGTTTGGGGTAACCAGGCAGGATATGAACTTGTTGCTTTGCGAAGACGACGGCTGCTCTCCTACGACGAGTACTGTACAGATGAATGAAAAAGAATGGAAATATTGGACAGATAGGAAGAGACATAAATGTATTTAAGAAAAAATGCTTGGTTTCGCCATGTGTATCGCAATTATGAAGAAAATAACATAAGAAACCTGATGAAGTTTGAGTGGCAGTCTTGCTCTTTTGGACAATGCTCTGTGGCTGCAATTGCCATGGCTGCTTTAAATGCTTCTTCTAAGGATTGATTCCACTGAAAAGAGAAAAAAGAAAAACGAATTATTAAACTTTAGATCACAGAATTAAGGATCAAAGGAAATGTCAATCGATGGTTGACCTTTTGTCTTTTAAATAACAAAACAAAAAAGAAACAAATTATCAACAGTGATAAAACAACAATAAAAAACAATTAACTGTTAACAATCCGCTGCTTGTGTTGATCAGGTCCCATTCTTATAATTAAACCAATTAAACACTGTACAGAAGTAAAGAAATATCACAGACATTTGTCATAGGGTAATCGAGACCCACACACGCAGTTTTCTAGTCGAAACTGGCACTTTAGCTATTTTCCAACCTGAGAAACGTTTAGACCCTGGATCTCCAACTTTACGGAATGACTTTTTTCCTCTTTAGATGGTATTCGGGGGACTGGTGGGTCCGTGGTGGTATTGTTGACTGGTGGGTCCGTGGTGGTATTGTTGACTGGTGGGTCCGTGGTGGTATTGTTGACTGGTGGGTCCGTGGTGGTATTGTTGACTGGTGGGTCCGTGGTGGTATTGTTGACTGGTGGGCCCGTGGTGGTATTGTTGACTGGTGGGTCCGTGGTGGTATTGTTGACTGGTGGGTCCGTGGTGGTATTGTTGACTGGTGGGTCCGTGGTGGTATTGTTGACTGGTGGGCCCGTGGTGGTATTGTTGACTGGTGGGTCCGTGGTGGTATTGTTGACTGGTGGGTCCGTGGTGGTATTGTTGACTGGTGGGTCCGTGGTGGTATTGTTGACTGGTGGGTCCGTGGTGGTATTGTTGACTGGTGGGCCCGTGGTGGTATTGTTGACTGGTGGGTCCGTGGTGGTATTGTTGACTGGTGGGTCCGTGGTGGTATTGTTGACTGGTGGGTCCGTGGTGGTATTGTTGACTGGTGGGCCCGTGGTGGTATTGTTGACTGGTGGGCCCGTGGTGGTATTGTTGACTGGTGGGCCCGTGGTGGTATTGTTGACTGGTGGGTCCGTCGTGGTATTGTTGACTGGTGGGACCCGTGGTGGTATTGTTGACTGGTGGGCCGATGGTGGTATTGTTGACTGGTGGGCCGATGGTGGTATTGTTGACTGGTGGGCCGATGGTGGTATTGTTGACTGGAGGTGGTGCTTTGTGAAAAGAAAAATTAGACAGAGTGTCACGCCATGATACTTATTCTCAAAACATAGCAGCAAGCCAACCAAGAGCGATACTCCATTTTTGTTTATTCTTTTCTTTCTTGCAATTGTAAAGTAGTAAAATGCTTTTCCTAGCGATATATCGGAAGAATATTCTTTCAATAGTAAAAATAAATTTCTTATTGTATGGGAATAAAAAATAAACATACCTTAGGACATTAGTGTTACTATTGCTATAGAAAAGTGCTTATTGTTCATTGCACAGTGTGCTAAAGCCATTAATATCATATTTAAGCACTATACTTTATAAGTTTCACCTTTTGTTACTTTACTTTTTTCCCTTCACCTTGTTGTCAATCCAGTACAGCTCTTCTTCACAAACACATTCGTACGATCCGTTAGTGTACTTTGAGATAAGCGCACGGAGAAGTGTGTTTATTTACTACATATGTAACCACCGCAGGAAAACCAAACTTTTGCGTAATGACCGTGTCTTTTTTTTAAGTTTATCGAGTAGAGACAATCCGACAAAAGTTCAACAGTTGTAAAAACAATACAAAATGTACCTTCGTCGGTCATGGCCAACACATCCGCACTTCTAAAGAGCGTTCCATTGCCACCCACGACTACCACACTGACGTTATACTCAGTATCAACATTAAGACCTGTTATCTGAGAGGACGTGATAAGTGACGTAACCGTTTTCCTTTTAATAAGGTTGTTAAACAGTTTGACATGGACGATGTACTGACGAACGCCACCACTGAGTCGATTGGTCAGATTACCCCAACGTACCCAGAAACCGTCTGTGGATCTGTTCACCACGCTGACGTTCCAACCAGCAAGGAGTAAAACTAGAGAATATGTAAACACTAATCAGCACTCGTGAACGCACAACCTACAATCGGCGACAATTTTCTTGTAAAAATTAAAAGACACGAAAAGCTCAACTCAAAATCGCAAACCGAGAATGAACGAACGGAAGGGCAGCCAAAATGACGCACAGAAAATCAGAGAACAATTGACAGGACAACTGAACCCATGAATGACTGAACAACAAGGTGACCGACAACCGAACGTTAAAACCACCAAACAGAAGAGAGAAAGACAAAAAGAAACCTTTATGTTAGAAGAAAAAGAATTGTAGCAAAGAAAGAAACCTTAATATGTGGCTTATGCTATCATTTATATTAAACAGGTATTAAAACATTCAGTGGGAAACTCTAATTATTCTCGGTTTGCGATTTTGAGTTGAGCTATTCGTGTCTTTTACTTTTTACAAAAACAATCTTTGGGACACTTTGGGATGAATGCCGCATCTTTCATATGTTTTCAGCATTTGTAAAGCGCTTAGGTTACAGCGTTACTACTAATTCCCCATCCCCCTCCTCAAACCATTGTTGCTTAACGGACACTACTTTTGAGCGGGAAGATCAACATTGTTATTTTAGATATTTCTCTTGACTGTATAGAAAATGAGTGTCTCAAATATTGAAGAGATTGATTGTAGATGGTTATTTTGGTTATAGTGCTTGTAACGGTAACCTAAAAACTGCTTGTAGAGCTACGAATACACAATATGTTTGTTTAGCCAGGCAAAAAAAAGCGTATTTTAAACGACCAAAAAGTAGTTGCAATATATACGAATTCATGCCATTCATAAACTTCACATTTTCCTTTACTAATAAGGAAATATTTCATACATAATTCTGCTTTCTATACGATAGAAAAAAAGGACAATAAAAGTCGCAAAATGGCACTAGTAAAACGCTTGGTGATTTTATGGGAATGTATAAATAAATATTCTTGATCATTTTATTCATTTATTACTTTGGTATCACAAAACATATATTTACAAGTCGGATTCAATGTGGGAGTTTTAATTTTGGAAACATTTTGCATGGTACAGTCGAACATCTCCTTACGGACACCACCATAATACGGACACCTCTTTATTAATTACGAACAGTTCAATTGGTCCCGAAGATACGAAAATTCGTACAATCCCTACGTCGAAAATACGGACACCTCTATGACTATAATGTGGACACTCATGTCTGTCTGTTTGGTGTCCGTATTAAGGAGGTTCGACTGTAATCGTCAAACAGTTTCATGCATTTGGTTACCTGCATCTGCAGTGTTCACAATGACGTTCTCACTCCCTATTATATTCCAATCCCCACTTCCCATGTGCACCACTAAAGCCATAACCTGCACTCTGTATTTAGTGAGTATTCTGAGTTGTTGCACGTCTAAACTTGTATGTATGCTTGTTATTATTACTGGATCACTTGGATAAAGGATCGGTGTACATACAACAGCATATAAGTAGACAACGTTTGGATAATCTGGTACAAAACGAGTCCAGCCGACGCTTATACTAGACGAGGTCACATTCAAAATGGCGATGCTCCAGTTTTGCAGCAGTGGGACTGAAAAAAAAAACCCCGATATGTTAAATATAAATGAACGCAAGATGCTCCTAAGTCTTGTAAACTTCACAGCCCATCTGCTACAGGTACAAAACTTTTTTTAAAAAAAAAACGTCCTACGGGTTTTCTGTTTAAAAGTTCAAGTTTTAAAAGGTATCAACATTGAAAACAGTTTAATAATTACAGCCACAGTTGTGTAATTTGTCCGTCTTCTAACAATTTGAAAACAAATCGAGAAAGCGAATTCATAATGTCGGTGACAGCTGTTCGAAAATTCCTACGTCATGTCGAACTTCCTCTTCTTGGTCAGCCTGGTCCCCAAAGACCAAAAATGTCCACTTCGAAAAGGGTATCCCTGTTCTGAGAGCATTTTTGGTCTTTCCTGCAGGACCGACTGAAAGTGGATTGTGCTTTCTGCCTTACTCCCCATGTAATTCAAATAGTATAAATGCTCTTGAAACTCAGGTAGTACGTAGTTTGTCCGAAAAACCTGCACTTTAAGGTCAATGACATCATGATGACGTCCATGATCCGGTTATTTTGTCATGATATTCGAATAGCCACACCATCTTGGATTTTCAGAAAAGCACCAACGTTTACTTATTAATTTACAAGTATAACTTTTCTATAAACAGAAAATATAAAGTGACCCTAAAACATCTAAATGTTTGTTAGGTATTTTGGCTAAATACTCTGAAAATTGATAATGAGTACAGAGCGAACCCTTGTATTCTCTATCCAGTCTAATTCGGTTTAAAGAAGACGTAATCCCATATTGTAGACATTAGCTTAGTAGAGAAAGCTGTTTTCAAATCTTTTGCTTCGTTGGTACGACTTATAGCAATTTTTTATGGTCACGTAGGTCCTATTCAACGCGGCCAAGAAAATATAAAATTTTTGCTTGAAAATGCAGTTTTATTCCCAAAGGATGGAAATTTCATTGTTCTGAACAACAACATGGTCCCCATGCACACACCATGTGTTCTTTTCTCTGTTCTGTTTTCATTATAATAATTGTTTGTTTTTCATCATTAGCTGACTTTGCACTACATCCTTCATCCTAAAACAAGATTTGGTTTGCATTTTAAAACCGGATATTAATATTGCATACACATAATAAAATCAAATATTATCTAAGTCCTAACCTGAGTCCAGACTTTTATTTAAAATCCCGTAGTCAATTTCCACAAAGCTCCATTTGTGTAGAAGAGAGACCTGGATCGTGAGGTTTTCCCATTCTCCAAATTGTTGCACTAAAAACGTGTTCCTTAATGGCGAACTGCATCCGTATTGAGAGAACACTTCTGTCCCATTTTCGTCAAACACTTTAACGTATTCGCTGAAGCATCAAAGAAAATAGTCTTGTCAGTAGAATATACCGAATAAGTCCCTAAGCGTTGCATGGTGATTCAAACAGCTGCTGCTTTGCTAGCAGAAACTGCTTTGCTAACTCGGTGCGTGAGGCACTGTCATGATATAATTATAACAACTACTGCTGAATTTTCTTATTGAGTACATCTGAATGCAGTCAAACTGACAAATGATTAACGGTGTAGTTGCTATGATCGCAAATCACCGTTGGGCTTATTACCAGTTGGATGAATGCATTACTTGTGGGGCCAAATTCGACTGCACTATGTGGCTGCCACAACGCCTAGGAACATGGCTCGTCCTCGGTGTAAAAACCTGCCAACTCACGAGTGACGTAAAACAAAGAAAACAAAACGTACTGAAACAATAGAGTGCAAGACAACAAAGGTAGAAAACAATGGAAAAAGTCACAGGTTTTTACACCGAGGCAGACCCATGAGCATTACGAAAGCACGGTGCCCTGGCATTAGTCAATCAAAGCACGCTTTTTATCAACTCCAGACAATACAAACGGACGTTGAGTACAAATCTATAGGAAGTGACAATGGGATTTATTGTTTAATATTTTACTTATATTAAACAGGCAAACACACTGAACAGCTCTATCATTACCTGCATTGCCGAAGATAAATCTTATGGATTGAGACGATAGCAACCGATTCAGTTACCCCAGTGCTTTGAAGGACATAGTTACAATATGGGTCGAATTTATCACTAAATTGGATGTCCAGTCTTCCAAAAGGGTGGCTCAGAATTTCTAAACAAGCTAAGGATTGTAAGGAAAAAAATGGTTTAGCGAAAGCAAAAATTCAAAATTTAAAATTAATAAAATAGTACTAAAGGATTTAGAACGCTTTGGCCAAGATAATATGAAACCATTGTTTATCTCTCCAACACTTTGCTAATTTCTGTAGTTTTTGTTGCCTTCTGGCATAAAGTTGTCAAGCCTGTTATTACACACAAAAAGCACATGGTTGGAGAAGACTAATCCCTCTTTGTTATCACTGTCATTAATACCAAGTCACCCCGTGATTACGCAAACAGCTATAAAGAAGTAAAGATCGCTTCCGAGCTAAACGTTAATTTTAAAGAAAATTAGAATTTCCCACGAATAGAGCGGTTTTCGTCGCCAGCAATTTCGCGATGACTTTGGTTTTGCGTTGCTACGTTTTGTGATTCTTTAAAAAATCTCACGCTACTTTCTCAACCAATCAGAAGTGAAACAAAAACCAATTGTGACTTGCTAGCACGTGTTGTCCTGTGCTTGGCGTCGGCCACATGTATTTGCCTCGTATTTTTCTGATTGGTTCATTGGAATATCTGTCACTGTTGCTATTGGTGATTGGTGTGACGACATTCAAATGAAAACCGCACGAACATAATTATAAGTCGCCAATAGCAACTTCCAAGTCCATTATAGCTCCATGATCTGTCGGGCAAAACATGCACACATTTAATGTTTTATTCCATATTCTTTGTACTTTTAGGCGACCTGACCAAATCATTCATTCAGTCAACTCTCTCGTAAGCGGACACCCTCGGGAATTGAAAAAAGTGTCCGTTAGTAGAGCTGTCCGCTTACGAGAATTATTCCCATAAGCGGACACCAAAGCGAAATAGTAAACAATCCTCACTGCCAAAACAGACACTCACCGCCTTAGCGGAATAAGATATGGGAGGCAAAATTTAGCCTTGGCAGGAGGTCGCAAGACAGTGAGGAAAGTGTACCGGAACGTCGCGAAGGGGAGGAGGGAGGGAAAAAAATATTCTGGACCACGACGCCGAGCGCGTAACTTGGCAAAAGAGGGAAAAAATACCAGAAGACGAATCTTAAATAGGTAATTAGAACCCCCGGGGAGTAGTAGGCTAATGATCAATTCACCCGGGGCACCAAAAGCGGGAAGAAAATTCCGCACGGCTGATTTCGTGACACTTTTTGGCAATGAGAATAAGATTACCCTTCTGGTCACGGCAAGGAGGAGGATGGGGTCGGGGCCTACTGGGGCGAAAAAATAAACCGAGACTACAGCGGCGCAAAATGGGACAAACTAAATAGCCAGTGAAAAACCGAGACACAATTAAAACAGCACAAAATAAGACAAACACGAGAAGCCGGTAAAGCACAGAGATCAAACTTAGACCAGCGCAGAACAAAACAAACTTTAATGGCCAGTTGTAGGAATTACAGAGACAAAACTAAACCGGCGCATAAAAGACAAACCTAACAGCCCGTAATAGACAGAGGCAAAAATAACAACAGCGCAAAATAAACAAATTAAATAGCCGGGAACAAGCAAAAGGCAAAACTTCTTAACAGTGCAAATTAAACGCGCCTTCCGTGGCCAGCCGAGCCACGAGCAACCGAAAACGCTCGACACACGAGCTGCGCGAGCGAACTTGAGAAAAACGCTCGACACACGAGCAACTAAAAACGCACAACACACGAGCAGCCAAAAACGTTTGACACACGAACAACGTAAAGGTGCCAAACTGAAAGCGCTTAACATAAGATTAACTGAGAGTGCTCGACACACGAGCCACTGAAAACGCTTGACACACAAAAAACGCCCGACACACGCGCAACTGAAATCGCTCGACACATGAGCAACTGAAGGCACTAGACACACGAGAAACAACTGAAAACGAACAACTGAAAACGCTGGACACACGAACGAACAAAACGCTAGACACACGAGCAGCTGAAAACGCTCGACACCGTCGAAAAACCGAAAACGCTCGACACACGAGCAACTGAAAAAGCTAGACACACGAACAACTGAAAACACTCGACACACGAACAAGAGGAAGATATAAACTGAAAGCGCTCGACACACGAGCAAGAGAAAAAACGCCCGAAACACGAGCAACTGAGAACGCACGATACACGAGCCCCTGAAAACGCTCGAAACACGAGCAACTGAAAACGCGCGACACACGAGCAACTGAAAACGCTCGACCCACGAGCAACTGGAAACACCCGACACACGAGTAACTGCAAACGCTCGACACACGAGCAACTGCAAACGCTCGACACACGAGCAACTGGAAACACCCGACACACGAGTAACTGCAAACGCTCGACACACGAGCAACTGAAAACGCTCGACACACAAGCAACTGAAAACACCGACACACGAGCAACAGAAAACGCCCGACACACGAGCAAACTGAAAAACGTTCGACACACGAGCAACGGAAAACGCTCGACACACGAGCAACTGAAAACGCTCGACACACGAGCAACTGAAAACGCTCGACACACGAGCAACTGAAAACGCTCGACACACGAGCAACTGAAAACGCTCGACACACGAGCAACTGAAAACGCTCGACACACGAGCAACTGAAAACGCTCGACACACGAGCAACTGAAAACGCTCGACACACGAGCAACTGAAAACGCTCGACACACGAGCAACTGAAAACGCTCGACACACGAGCAACTGAAAACGCTCGACACACGAGCAACTGAAAACACCCGACACACGAGCAACTGAAAACGCTCGACACACGAGCAACCGAAAACGTCCGACACACGAGCAACTGAAAACGTTCGACACACAAGCAACTGAAAACGCTTGAGACACGAGCACCTGAAAACGCTAGACACACGAGAAACTGAAAACGCTAGGCACACGAACGACTGCAAACGCGCGACAAACGAGCAACCGAAAATGCCTGACACACGAGCAACTGAAAACGCTCGACACACGAGAAACTGAGAACACACGACACACGAGGAACTGAAAACACATAACACGCGAGCAACCGAAACACTCGACATACGAGCAACCGAAAAACGCACGACACACGAGCAACTGAAAAGGCTAGGCACACGAGCAACCGGAAACGCTCGACGCACGAGCAACTGAAAAGGTTTGATACACGAGCGACCGAAAACGCTCGACACACGAGCAACTGAAAAGGTTTAACACATGAGCAGCTGAAGACGCTAGACACACGAGCAACTGAAAACGCTCGACACACAAGCAACCGGAAACGCCCGACGAAAACACTAAACACCCGAGCAATTGAAAAATCTAGAAACCCGAGGAACCGAATAATGCCCGACACACAATAAACCCAAAACCGACTAATAACCCTAGAGACGCGAGTACTGAAAACAGCTAGGAAAACGAGTGGGTAAGCAAACGCCCTACCAACAAGTAATAACACAAAACACGAGCGGGAACAAAGCGGGAAACGCGCGGCCCAAGAAGAGCCAAACGAGCAGAACCGAGATAAATCGAACACCACGAGAAACAACAGAGGCAAAGCTAAAACGCAAGAGAGTGAACAAAACGGGCACTGAAAGGAAAGGAAAATGATACGACAGCGAAACTGACAAAAGAAACGAAAAACCAGGCGTGCAAAGGCGTAAAAATACTAAGACAAAGGAACCGAAAACGAAGGTAAACGAGCCAAAGGGAAAACCACCCGAGGTAGGCAACGAGAAATAATGGTGAAAACGGCCAAAACACAACAGAAACGTGAAACAAAAAAGGCGACAACGAACACGAAGAGAAACAAAGTAGCGCGCGACAAAAAGCGAAAGAACTAAAGCGGGCAAAAAGAACCGAAGCATGAGGCAAAACTAATAAAGTAGAGCGAAGCGAACGGGACAAGCGAAAAACGCCACGAACGACGAGAAGAACAACGGCTAAGACTAGCGCAATAAATAAGATAGCAATGAAACCCATACCACTTGCAGTTGATCAGCATTTTGTGGGTCAGGGTTTTGGACAGGTCCTGCGGGTGCTGGCGGATCAGGAACGGGGTTCTGCAGAGCAGCCAACGCAGCCGGATCAGGCCGGACAGGAGCAGCCATAGACAAGAGCTTCGGCGACGTTAGCGATAACTTGAAAAAATATTCTGGACAAACGACGCCGAGCGCGTAACTTGGCAAAAGAGGGAAAAAATACCAGAAAACGAATCTTAAATAGGTAATTAGAACCCCCGGGGAGTAGTAGGCTAATGATCAATTCACCCGGGGCACCAAAAGCGGGAAGAAAATTCCGCACGGCTGATTTCGTGACACTTTTTGGCAATGAGAATAGGGTGGATGTCCGCTTACGGGAGAGTTATGCGGAGTTATGCGTTTACTGTAGTAAGGTCTAATTTAGAAGATTGCCGTCTTAAAACCACAGCTGGATTATATGAGATACTTGGTCACATTCCTTTGTGGATGGCCGTATTTGTCACCAAGTTTTTAAAGCGCGGAGCAAACAAGGAAAAGCCATCATAATGGGTATACGTGTCAACAGAGGAGCTGGGTACGGCCTGGAAATTCCTTGTAAACACTTTTTTATGGTGATGTTAAAACGTCTTTACCGTGGCTCAAGTCCAAGCTTGATTATCTGGGTGCAGTGTTCGGTACAGTCAGTGATTGAAAACAGAAACAAGAAGGAAAGTAGACTATGACGAACGTGGTCATAACGTTACACTACAAATGTTACGTTGGACTCTTGTTAATTTCAAACGAACGGACAGCTTGTTTTCCCGCGGACAAATGAAGATTTGGCAAAACCGATTCCCACTGTTCTGTTGCTCTGTCAAAAGTCATATTTTTGTTGATTTATTGCAAATTAAAGACAGATTTCATTGCCAAAAGTCAATTATTATACATGGGGTGTCCGCTTACGAGTGAGCGTAAACAAAAGAAAATTCCAATTTTCATTTTCAAAAGTGTCCGCGTCCGCTTACGAGAGAGTGGTCGCTTACGGTAATGTGTAAATACAGAGTATGACTGGGAGGCAAAACGGGGATTTGAAAGAGCGTCCGAAAGTAGAGCTGTCCGCTTACGAGAGTGTCCGTTAGCGGGGACTTGACTTTAGTGTTTAGATTGCATTAGAGCTTAATTATAACGAGGAGGAAAGGGTGCCCGTACACGCAAAAATCACAATTATTGTCCCATCAGAATATATTTTTAGGTAGACAAATGCATATCTGTGTCGTTAAGGCAATACACGTAAATGTACCTCTGCAGATCCCATCAGTAATAGATACGTCATCAATAGCAATATCTCCAGTGTAGGATGATCCTGCAATCCCTTCGAATGTAACCTAAAGTTAGGAGTTAAAGAGAAAGAAAATAGGTATAACAAGGTCGCGGTCAAGATCTTGACTAATTACACTCTTTTATGGGAGGACGTCTCGCTTTTGAACTTTTAAGCTGAGGCTGTGCTGTGGACTGGACGTTTCATGTTGTTGGAGAAAAAACATATAACATATTAGGCACGGTTCAAACGTCGAACTTCACATGTGCCGAATCTAATAATGCAAATGAGCAAAATCTATTGTTCTATGTGCTAACATTACAACTCACCTTATTTTGTAGAGTCAAGGTAATATTCGCCTTTATCCATTCATTTCCCTGGTTTCCTGATTTATTAAACACTGTGGAATTTCCATTGTAGACACTCAGAGTGTTTATCGTGTCTCCATACATGTGATAATAAAACTTCAAACAGAATACCATCCCAACATCAAAACTTGGAACTGAAAACTCCAGTTTTGCGTTGTCTCCATAGCGTCGAGGTTCCGATGTCTCGATGTATATGTAGTAGCCTCCTGGCAAATATTAAAGAAGTAGAGTACAAGTAAATACTAAATCACACTTATTCACGCCTGTATCAAGAGCTTTCTTAGCAAAAATGGTTCACTAGTGATTCATTTGCCAAAATGAATGGTAATTTAAAGTCCTAAATCATACATGAGACGACCTAATAGTTAGGTTAGGATCAATATGGATTTTTAAGGGTTTATTTGCAATATCTTTGGCTAAAGGAATGTAAATAAAATGAGAAATTTTGGCTGACATAAAGGTTTTATTCTCCTTATCAAGTGGTAACGGTTTTTCGTATAAGTGACATAACATGCAACATGACCTATTTTCTGCAAATAGGAAATACAAAAAAACAGAAAAAATACTACCACCTGGTTTAAGAGAGCATATATAAAAGCAGTTTTTCATTTTTCCTCCTTAAAAATAATCAGTTATTTAAATTAGCCAGTGGTGTAGGCTCTTAACCCTTTCACTTCCAAGAGTGCCAAAAATTAAAATTCAAGAAAAATCCCAAATTTCGTTTTGTAAAATATTGAAACACCATGCCATGCAAAAGTACTGCTTGTACATGGTCACACCATAGGATTTCGTCGACAGACTCAAAAGTTAGAACTACCCTTCATGCCTCCATTATTGACTCTGGGATGGAAAGAGTTAAACTTTCTATAGTCAGGTGAATTACTTGAGTCTTGAGTGTGATCCGATGAAGGGCCTGTATGGTTAGATGGTGTTGAACCTGAATGGAATGTCCAGTCAAATACATCTGAGTAATTAGACTGTCGCCAACCGTAGCACAATCCCTTGTCAAAGTTACACGAAGGAGAAGGAGCTGGAGAGAGTAGAAATTGCGAAAGCTTGTTATTAACCAGAATAGCACTTTCATGAAGAACATAATTATGTGCATTGCTTGGTTAATTTTAAAGACACTGTTAATCATGTTTGGTTTTAAAATTATTTACGTCCAATTTTAAAGGGGCAGTGTCACGCAGATTTTGCTGTGTTTTGGTCAAAATACATGTACACTAAAGGGTACCTTTGCTCAAATATAAATTGTTCTTAGAACACCAAGAAGATAATATCAAGTGATTTCTTCAAGGAAGAACAAACCATAATCTTTTTTTCTGTATTTTTTTCACGACACTTGGGAGGAAATTGAAAAAAAATTGGCCAGTTTTTTCAAGTTGTAATGCATTTCCATCCTGGCCATCCGCAGCCAAAGATAACAAGTACTAGTTTCTGTGCACCAGTAGAGTATTTGTTACAGCGATTTCTGTAAGACCGTGAAACAGTTACCAAGTTAGTAGGCACTAGTAGACACTATTAGACACTAATTCCATCGTTTTCTTTTGTATGGTTTTAGCTAATTTTGGCTAATTTTGATACTGTTTCACGGTCTTACGAAAATCATTCTAACAAAGCTGGACCATTATTTTTAGGTTTCCTTTGAAACAAATATGTTTTTTGGCTTTTCAAAATGATACTAAAAGTAGGTGACACAGCCCCTTTAACTTCCTTTGAACCATTTGTTAACTTGTCCACTTGTCAAATAGTGATGATAAAATTTAGTGATGCGGCGACGGTCTTGCTTTTTTTGCGTCAGAGCTGCTTCCAGGCTGCTTTTATTACCCAACTCGGTTAGTTCTTTCAAACAGACCACTTGAAAACGATTAATTAGTAGTACCAGTACCTGTAATGAAGGAGAAGAACGCATATGGTCCTTCTCCTTTAGATGTAAATACTGACAAAAAAATGTAGTAATATGTTCCCGGGAGTAGTCCCGTCAAGGTTACACGTGTAGTGGTAACATTTAGACTGGATTGTATAGGATAAACCATGTGCACTCTGTATCCCAACAACCGCCCGTTGTGGTACTTCCAAGGAAGCGGACTCCAGTTCACTGTGATTTGTGTTCTTGTCACATCGGAATAACTTACATTACTGGGTACTCTGCTGGGAACTGAAGAGAGATACAACATATTAGTCTATATCTACCGCGGCGGTTATTTAATTTATTTTATTAACTTATTTTATAGATCATTTTCACGTGACGTACGACAGATCCGCCGCCATATTGGTGGACCACTTTCGATTGCGTAATAGCAGTAATAGGGTACAAATGCAAGTCATATCTACAGCTTTTGCATTTTAGAAATGAATACTTCGGGATGTGAAGCAAAGTCTGGGGAAAATCTTTTTTTTTTTTGACTTGTTCTTTTCCTATTTCGGAATATGCTAAGAAGTTGAAATCGCGAGTTAAGCAAGCGTTATTTGGAGAAGATCTCGGCAATTAGAATCCTTCCCATGTTGAAATTTCTTTGAGCCGGACTGCTGCGGGGTACCCTGTCTAGCATGTAAACGCTTCAATGCGTTTTCTAAAGAAAGATATGAAAAGTTGGCTCTCCCAGGGTAACTCGGTTAGCCGATAGCTCGGTTAGCTGGGGCATCCTCTCTCCATTTAAACAGGCAGTAAGACTAAATTTTAATTATTTCAAGGATTGATACGCCCCAAAACGCGTATCTCAGTTGAAAAATCCTTTTAGATTGATTTTAATGTTGCATTAAAGACTCCAAACGCGACACATCTTTAAGCTTATTGTTGTTTATATTCGTTTACAACAAATTAGTTATAGTTAACGCTGGAGTCCCGTTGTTCTTGTTACGAAACGCATTCGTAACAAAGCATTACGTCACTAAGTTTACAGCTGATGGAAGGAGTGAGTAAATTAGTCACTGTTACCGATAACCCAAACCAAAGCAAGCACTCAATAACTCAAAACATGGATTGAAATAAATAACACTAAAAAATTTTCTAGGGGTGCGATGTTTCTTTGTCTGAATTAATTCAATCAAGAAACGCAATTAACCCTGAAAAGAATTACCTCCTTCCTCGGTCATAACCAGGACATGTGCACTTTCAAATGGCAAACCATCTCCGTTCACGCCCACCACACTAACGTTGTATTGTGTATAAGCTGCAAGAGCTGTTATCTGACAGGATGTTGTATTTGAGGGCACAATTTGCCCCTTCAAAGCACCGTTTTTCGTCTTTCTGATTAGGACGATGTACTGACGAACTTCACCATTGAGCATATTGCCTAGGTCCCTCCAACGTACCAAAAGACTATTGGTGGTTACATTCTCTACTGTCATGTCCCAGCTATCCAGTTGTGTTGCTGTGGTAAGTTTTAAGCACATATTTAAGATAAGTTGCAGACATATATATAATAAATGTGACAGGGAATCTCATTCCGGCATAACTTAGACCGAAAAGCTGTGATATTTACTGAACATGCAAATGTAGTAGCATAGAATCTGAGTTTAAAAACGGCTTTATTAATGAAATACTCGTTTAAACGCCTAATAACCCTTATTTTATATTTAATATGCAATGGTCTAGTTTAGAGATCATAATAATACATAAAATTATGTAAGAAAGTAAATTATAAAGGACATCTTTACGTCGTCATGGCTGGGCTCCTGCAATTTGAAAGTGAATATCCCGTACGAAACGAGCAGATCTGTTTTTAGTCTGCTGCAGATCTGCAAACAGGCCTGCAACAGATCTGCAGATAGTCTGCTGATAAACTGCAGATCATCTGCAGTTCATCTGCAGAATGTCTGCAGAATATCTGCAGAATGTCTGCAGAATGTCTGCAATAAGTCTGTTGAATTTTGGAGCCTAGGCTAATTTTAGATCACACTGCAGATCTGCAGATGATCTGCAGACGAGGACAACAATTAAAAAAGCACGCAAACTACACCAATCAAAGACTGTTTATTAAAGGCACCAAAGAAGAATCTGTTTTACATCAACGCCTATCCTATTTTTCTAGGCATTATTCTACGCATACTTTAGATTGCTGACAGTAATTTATTGTCGAATATAATTTTCAGGTCTTTCAATCACGTTCCGCGATTGAAGCGACTAACGCTTCATGAATAAACAAAGTGTAAATTCATGCAGTGTCCTGCACAAAAATGGTTTAAACACATGGCTTTCAAGATTTCCATATAAAGCTGTTGAACAACATGTTTGCACGAGCATAAAAGCGAACACATTCAAGAAAAAACTTAACTTACCATCGATGTTTTAACCGTAAACGTATGATTGAGCCACGGGAATATAAACATGGATCACTCACAGTCAGATTTTTCTTAACTGGCCTTCCAATGCTCCTGTTGAAGGCTAGTAGCTTGTCTGTAAAACTTTGAAAATCCTTCATGTTCCACCAAACGATGAACTTGCGATTCAAGTTGATATTTTGTGGCTGAAGTTCATACGGCATTCGGATACAAAGCACGAGCCATAAGCCATTATTTTAAACAATGCGGTTTGCCACGCAGAGTTTCTTACGATGGAGTATTAAACTCGTATTTATGCAATTTTGTCGGCTGTAAACTGTTTGATTCTGCCCATTTAAACTTCTCTTCTTCATGTCTTCATATCCTACCATTTGCGACACAACAGTGAAAGAACAACATGCTTTCAAATGACCGCTAAAACAGAGTAAAAAATTTAACGATCTACAAGTACAACATTCCACAGGTATCAGTTTACGGCCAAATCACGTGAAACATTTGTGACCAAGCTGTTCCCGATCCCGGGGATCTGGTGGTATTTTTCGTTTTTATAAGCTAGAATAGACTGAATTTTACGGAAATAATTAAATAATAACCTACAGATATGGTAAATATTGAGTGTCAAAAATAATACTTTGTATATAAAGTCGGAAAACGATTGCGTGCAAGCTATGAGTTGGCTGATCGATCACGTGCTCCCGTCTCGTGTTACTCCGCGCGGGTTAACTTGAGTTTCAATTACCTTCTGTCTCGGTCCTTTTATTGAAAAAAGTTTCTAAAATTAAACTAAATTTTGATGCCTGGCAAAAGAAAGATGCAGGAACATTTTTTAGTGGATTCGACACCCCGCAAACCAAGGAAGGTTGTCACAAAAAGGCGATCGAGAGCCATGAATAGACCAGCGCCAGATCGTTCGTGATTTTGATGGAAAATGAAGCACCGGTGCGTCGTTCGTATGGACGAAGATTGTTCGACTTTCGGAACCTAAACTGGTTGCAGATTGCTTGCAGACTTAGGGGCCGATTACATGGCGAATTTCAGCCCGGTTGACCGGGCTGAGATTTCAGCCCGGCTTCCGAAATAAATCCTCTTAAAATGAAGTTAGCGATTACATGAACAAAGTTTCAGCCCGGGCAGAGTTTCAGCCCGGGCTGAAAATTCCAGCCCGGTTTCAGAAACCGGGCTGGAATTTTCAGCCCGGCCAAATGGGCTGAAATTCGCCATGTAATCGCATCAAAATTTCAGCCCGGGCTGAAAAGTGAATTTGGGCACGCGTAGTCGAATCTTCGACGCCATTTTGATTATCGTTATCAATCTTCCCGCGTAATTTCAAACTTGGCGCCCGGGCTGAAATCTCAGCCCGGGCTGAAATTTGTCATGTAATCACAACGAAATTTCAGCCTGGTTGACCGGGCTGAAATCTCAGCCCGGGCTGAAATTCGCCATGTAATCGGCCCCTTAACAGATGATCTGCAGATCTGTTTTTCATCTGTTTTGCATCTGCAGTAAAAAATAGTTGCAGACGATTTCGGTACATCGTCTGCACAGACTGAAAACAGATCATGCAGACGAAAAATTAGTCTGCACTTAGTCTGTTTTTGTCAAAACAGATCTGTTACAGATCTGCTGCAGATCTGCTCATTTCGTACGGGATACCAGCAAAAAGGACGGTAGTAGAACAGGGTATTATTCTTGATGATCAAAAGTTAGATTTTATCTTATTCCTAACCTTCATCCAAACTTTTGTTCAGACTGACGTAGTTAATATCGACAAAGCTCCATCTCCATCCATCTACAAGAGAGACCTGGATGGTAATCCTTTGCAATCGACCAAGTCGTATCTGTAGAAAATTGTTGCTGGTGAACGGAGTGCATCCTTCTCGGGCAAAGACCATCGTACCATTACCGTCAAATATTTTGGCGTATTCACTGCAGAAAAGGTAAACACATTACCATGGTTATATCTTTTACTTTTGCCGCACCGGTTCTATGGAACAGCTTTCCGGTTGACCTGCGTGTTGTTGCTACACCTACTGTCTTTAAAAGCAAACTTAAGGCGTTTTTGTTTAGGTCAGCATTTTACTTTTACTTTTTATTGTATATATGTTATATAGCATATTTTTATTTTATTATTTCTATAAAGCGCTTTTGATCAGAATATGTAAATGGCGCTATTTAAGTTATTAAATTATTATTAAATTATTATTATTATAGCAATATCGTCATAAAAATGCTACCAAATTGCCATTTTTAAATTTTGCTGACCCTATTTCCATGTTATATCGGCTAAATGCCGCCAAATATACAACGTAATTGGACAAAAAGCTTCTATAGAGCAAAACAGAAGCAGTAGTTTGAAGACAGAGTATAGGATTGCAAGGATGACAGGCGGTCAAGAAATCAAAATTGCCATTCTTGTAGAATTATGACTTTTTTAAGCGTTGTTTTGTCTCTGTAGTTGATATTGCTTCGCTTTCATTACTTTTGGCGATTTTGCTTTTTTATTTCAAGATAATAAAACAAGCATAAACACGAAGTTCCGGTATAAAAGGAGCCTGGCCTGGCCATTCTCAACTCCAGTCGTCAATCAACCACTGAAGCAACTGACAAATAACACGCGTCATTACTAAGACTATTGCTAACAGAATTTGGAAAAACGTTATGAAAGTTATATCAGAAGTCTTTATTATGAACTTCTATTTCTTTTTTTGCTTAGGTAAAATCTTGGTTTAATAAGATTTTTGAAGCAAATTATATTTAAAGGACGCGCAAGTTAACCACGTTTTGTGACTGAACTGACGCTTTAATTTGCAAGGTGTGAATTGGGAGAGGAGCTGAGCCTTTTATATCGGAACTTCGTGTTTAAGGCAAGCTCCTGCCCAAAATCATGAAAACACCATATATCAGTCGAGACAGTGGGGGACTGTGTGTCCTTTTAAGCAACGATGTCATTGTAACACATGCATCTCGCTTTATGACATTGGTCGATGGACATGGACGACAAAGACGTCGTTTTCATATCACTTCATATGTGACAGAATTTCGTGTGGTTTGGTGCACTTTTATAGGTGAGGACACTTCGTGATGCCAGTCATGGATTAGGGTTACCCCCTATGCCTGTCTGGACATATCTCAACAAATGGAAGCTCGTATAATTTTCAACGTACCTGCAATGGCCTAAATACATGTCGCGGATTGAAATCACTGTGACTGTATCACTTGATTGAGAGTTTCGAATGAACCACTTGCAATATGGGTCAAAGTTTTTGTTGTATTTGATGTACAGATTCCCGAAGAATTGATCCAAGGTTTCAGCACAAACTAAAGATTACAAATAAATGTGTTACACAGATCACGTTTTATCGTTCTTTTCCTATGACAAAATGTTACTTATCCAAAATGGGGGTAGGGGCTGTTCCCGTTAAACTGGACGCCGTTCCTACATCATGACGAAATCTCCGCGTAATATGACGTCATAAACATCACATGACTGACCTAAGAGTAAACATATCTTTACAGGCTATTTATTTGTAATCAGACTTTACGGCACAAGTAAATGGTTATTTTGTTTTGATGTCTAGGTTTAATCGGGGTTCAATTGTTAGTAGTAGGATACCATGCTCGTCTTCGTGACCACCACAATTGTTGCCTGAATAGTAAACTTTTAGTTACCCGTAGATGCATGCTTAAATGGACATAGTATATGTGCCAATAAATGTAACAGGTACCTTTACACATCCCATCAGTAATAGAAACGTCATCAATAGCAATATCTCCAGTATAGGATGATCCTGCCATCCCCTCAAACGTAACCTAAAGTTAGGAGTTAACAACTAAGGAAATTGCATAATCACTGATGCATGCACCTGCTCTATTTTGTTTTGTAAACAAACATTAAAATAGATAATATATATATATATATACAGTTAAATTGAGAACAGAAATTTTCACAACAAAGATTATGAGTGAAAAAGTGCCTCAGCCGGGAGTTGAACCCGGGTCTCCTGATAACCGGACAGATGCCTTAACCACTAGGCCACTGAGACAACCACACTTATACAAACACAAACAACACATTTATGGCTTCATAGTGGAAAGTTCTTCGGAGACATTAACACAAATTCTGCAATTAGGATCGCGTCACTTTACTCAGTCGTTCAGTGATTCACAGTCCACTCCCAAGGAAATTAAATTACAACTTAGTGTGGGAAGGGAGATATGGACAACTAATTGCCTCATAATCTTTGGATCACCAACCTATTCTTGTTAAGAAGGCGATTCACAGCGATTTCTGAAATATATACATAGACAGTTAAATTGAGAACAGAAATTTTCACAACAAAGATTATGAGTGAAAAAGTGCCTCAGCCGGGAGTTGAACCCGGGTCTCTTGATGACCGGACGGATGCCTTAACCACTAGTGGTTAAGGCATCTGTCTGGTCATCATCTTAAGCAATTAAGATGATTCATTTTTAGATACAACTTCTCTAAACCCTCGCACCAGTTGCATAGTCCAGCGTACTGGAATCAACTTCTGGTTTAGCGATGAACGAAACTATTTAACAGTTTTTATAGCGCAGATGGCCTGTAGAGTGCTGTGATAGAAAATTCTATAGGTACAATGTATATTGAAAAAGGCTATCCTACGCTACTTACTTTGTCTTGTAAAGTCAAGGTAATCATCTCCTTTATCCATTTATACCCCTGGTTTCCTGATTTCTTAAAAATTGTGGAGTTTCCATTGTAGACGTTCAGAGTATTTATTGTGTCTCCATACATGTGATAATAAAATGTCAGACAAGACACGTTCCCAGCAACAGAACTTGGAACTGAAAATTCTATTTTTGCATTATCTCCATACCGTCGGGGCTCCGACGTCTCAATATACATGTAGTAGCCTGCAGGCGAAGGTCAAAAAACATTTTAGATCTTTTCAAACGAAAAGAAAAAAAAAACGCGTTGAAGTGTTAAATTCTTGAAGGAAATTGCTATTTATAGTCACCATAAAAAATAAAATTCATTGGCCTTGATACACCATTGACAATCATTCTCTTCAGAAAAAAGAGTAAATGTACATTTTTTTATCACTACGTTTGACCTGAATGATGATTTTTTTCTGGGTACAATTTCAGCTCAACTTTGAAAAGAAATTAATAATCATTTGCATACATGTAAAGTAAACTAAGGTATTTGACAAGATGAAGACAAAAGTAGAAATGAACCTGTTCTAAAGATAAATCACCTCACCCGCTGTTGGATCCGAAGAAAGACCACTATTATAAGATTGAGTTGATCCTGCACGACACCTCAGTCAAATATATCGAAAAAGACTCGCGTCTACCAACCATACGTTTTTTACATCACTTAAGTCTATATAATGTCGTCTAATGTGACTGATGATTCTCTAAGAATTTATTTCTTTTTAAGGCTTGATCTTAGGCAGTTTTTCAAATTGTCATCTTAGGTGTTGTTCAGACTACTTATGCCCACAACCTTTATAAATGGTCACTCTTTCACATTCTTTGATTGTTTTAAATTTCTGATGCATCTTTTAAGATATCAATCAGAGAAATGTAAAATATATAAAACTTCAAATAAGTTCCATATGTATTCTTATGCTCTCCAGTTGGCTTGATTAGCTCAATTGGATAGAGCTTTGAAAGTTTGATAAACGCAATTGTACCTAACTTGAGAACAATTTACTGCCTGTCATCACGTATATAATTATGTGATGTGAACACAAAAGAAAACATATTTAATATACATATTTGCTAAGCGGAATCGGTTATATGTAGAACATAATATAATGCAGATTACACCATTAACTTGGAAATTTCATAAATCATTGACAAATTATGCTTGACCTTTTGAAAGGATAAAATTTAGGTAATGTTAGCAAATAAACTGAAAATACAAACAAAACGGCAGCCCACGATTTCTAAAGATTTCGGAATTACGTGAACTATTTAATTTTCTAACCGAAATGTCCGTGTGAATGAAAAGCACCCTTTACAATATTATTTACCTGACTCCGTTGTGTGATCCGATGACGGACCGGTATAATATGATGGAGTTGAACCTAAATTACGTGTCCAGTCAAAGGCATCTGATTTAGACTGACGCCAACCAGAGCACAATCCAATGTCAAAATTACACCATGGCTGAGATGGAAGAGGAACGCCACTAATTCTGCTAATTATCCAAGTTTTTAACGTACGGACGTTGGCGTACACAGATGGCTTTAAGGGTGCAGCACATGGCGTTCCACCCCAACTTGTGACACCTTCAAGATGCCATATACCGTTAAACTCGCACACAAGCGGCCCCCCACTGTCTCCATGACAGGCACCTTCACCACCTACGTCTCTACCAACACATATCATAGTGTCGTCTATATTACCAGGATATCTACTCTTACAGCGTTTTTTCGATATCAGAGGTACATCAACCTGCATGAGTTCTGTTGGCGTAGGACCGTAATATCGAATTGTTCCCCAACCAGTGATCCAACACGTTTTGCTAGAATCGTCAAAAGGAAGCTGAAACCTATTGTTTGGAAGACAGGCCAGTCCAACTCCTTTTCCAAGCTTGGCAGGTTTTGACAACTTAAGGAGGGCGACATCATTGCTCCATCTATTTGGTATGTAATAGTTTTCGTGTTGAATTATCTCTGTAACGTCGAAATCCTGCTCTGTCCCAACAGATGTATTCAATCTGTAATGCGCTCCCAGTCTAAACGTACGAAAGTGTCAATATTACTATGAATGCTTTTAGGAAGTCCTCTTTTCTTTATAGAGCAGTTTTCAATTGAGTGTCGTAAAAAAAAAAACAAAGTAATCACTCTGGCCAATCACAACTGGCATACACAATCCAATGAACCAATCAGAACACCTCCAACAGCGGGAAAACGCATGCGAGCAAGTCTCGATTGGTTTTACTTCTGATAGACAAATTCGGCTAACGCATTGTTGTACCCAATTCAAACCTTTTGGGATTAGAACTCTTTGTTCGTCATATTTCCATATCAATGAAGTATTGCCATGGAAAGTATATGAAAATATTGTGAACAAAGGATCTCATTCCCAGAAGGTTTGAATTGGGTACAATAATGAGTTAGCCAAATTTGTCTATTGGTTGATGAATTGGCGTGAGATGTTTAGCCAATTATAGAGCGTACACTGTACCAATGCAAAACCAAAGCAATCGCGAAATTACTTTCGATACTCAATTGAAAACCGTTCTAATGGACGCATTTCTTACGTCTATTGTAATGAACTATATAACCGCTACATAAAAGTCAACTTTTAACAATGGCTCTAGAATTAACTAAATATAACCGTGAAATATAAACAATCTTACTTGAAATTTAAGTAATAAAATTGACAAGAAATAAATTTAGTTGCAAAGTACACCAAAGCACTCAATCACGATGTTGCTCGCTAAATAATTAATTCAAATCAAGAAAAACAAAATTAAAAGCGGTTCGACAGATGTAGTTGTTTTCCTTACCTTACTTTTACAGAAGACAAAGACTTTCCGTAAACACAATGGGTGGCCGTAAGGACCCATTGTGGATGAATCAAAGTTCCTCCACAAAATTGTCTGCCACTGCTTGATCTGAGCATTGCCTGCCAGGGCCAACTGTTTACAGGTGCAACTGTACCACCAACTATACGTGCACTGCTAGCTACATGTATAGGCCGAGCACCACATGAAACTATGAATAGAGAAAATGAATATCATGGATCTATTTCAGAACGGATATTTCTACGGTTGCTAAATTTGCCTTTGTCCTTAGGTGCCGTTAATAATAATTATCTGACAAGATGTTGTCTGAGAGCAAGGGAAAAACCTATAAATCACAATTGCTTTCTGCAAATCTAAGCAAATTCACGCGCTAGCATTAGCGACATTTAATGTAAAAGAACAGTCTTACCATTTATAAACATATTATAGATGAGCTTTTTACGCTGACAGCCTCTCGTTGGGAGGAGTCGTTTAAAAAAGGTAAAAATTTGCCCATGGACACAGCAAATCTCCATCGCATTTCAAGACAACAAAAACTCAGAGACACCTCATGGTTTGGTGTGATGTCTGACTCGAGTTTCCAGAGTGCAAGACACACGATGATGTCGCTGCAGCAGTTTCATTTGAACAATATAAATTTGTTTGGAATGAGACCAACATGTTTTAATGGTAAATCAAAGTATACACGTAGATAAAGAGTCCACATCGTGAAGGGCGGAGTCTAAATTGCATTTTTAAACTCGACTGTGCTAAGCACGAAACTACCAAGTTTGACTATCGTTGATAAGCATCCATGTGTACTATTCCGAAAGTAAGGCAATTTTTTGCTATTGCTTTCTTTTGCAAGGGATTGCATACATAATCTTCATGTAGTATGGGGCTATGTGGAAATCTTTAGAGAATTAAGCGACGGCTTGAACAACTCGTAAGCGGGTCTAAAATTGCTAATTAATCGTAAGTCCATGGTTAGACGTCGTCAAGATGCGTTTAAATATTAGAAACAGTAGAAAAAACCTAGCTTTTAACCTCAACTTCTTAAACTTTCTTAAACAGCAAGTAAATGTTTTGGTAAAAAAAATCGATACGAAGCAAATAGGGAAATATCATAACATATTTTCATACCGTTCGTTGTTGTTGCGTTCACTGCCAGAGTTCTGTATGATTGTCCCAGTTCGTCAACCCCAAAAACCTCCACAGTATAACTTGCTGAATGTATGACTCCATCAATTTTTGCGGATAGTCTGTTTCCAAGCGTTACTTTATAAACCAAAACATCCCTATTGGTTCTATTTGAAAATATCATGTAGTGACGGATCTGTCGATTTAGAAGACTTGTGAGGTTTGTCCACGTGATAGATATGCTGGAGAAGGTGGTATTTTCGACTGAAATACTCCAACCGGGAATCATAGAAGCTGTAATCAAGAGAGGAAATGCTCATTCAGTTAACAACTTACTACGTTGGATATGGAGCACAGCATAAAGTCAACACGTCGATGAGACGATTTAAATTATTTTTCCTGTTTTAAAGTCTTTAACGTGTTTAATCTTCTGATTTTATCCAGATAAATTAAGGAAAAAATGTTTGTCTTGAATAAAGTGGACACTGAAGTAATGTTTAGCTTATTAGATTGCAGTGCATTTTTTACCTACCTTCATTGAGACCATTCCTCATAATAACGTACCGGACTCTAACGACGCTTCTGTGCGGAAGCAGATAGATATTCGCTGTGATCTTCTGCGAATTTAAGAATGGGACCTCTAACAGTGACCTGCGATTCGATGACGAGCAGCCGCCTTGCTGATATCTCAAAGTTCCATTGCCGTCAAATATCTTCAAATATTCACTGCAATAGATTAAAATATATAAAAATGTAATTCAGTAATATCAGATATTTGACCGTGAAAAGCAATTATTAAAACGTTAATGTTAAATGATTTAAATATTTAAAAGAAAGAATTTGGCTCTAAATTAGTTGTTTTTTAGCACAATGTACGGTTGTACAATTGCATTGCCTCGCTTACTCACATCTTTACAACATGATGTTTTGAAGATGATCTGTAAGACAACTGTTCATGGAAATAACTTCAGACTTCAAATAAAAGGTTGAATTTATCGAGGGTAAATATTCAATGTGAAATTGTCGTCATGAGAAACTTCGGAATTGTAATTTACTTATTGTGGCAAATAATAACTTACAATTTAACTAAGACAAGAAGACCACTCTAATCTATGTACCTGCAAATTAAATGTACTTCTTGGATTAAAATCAGTGCAGTTGCGGGGTTGAAACCAACATTTCCTATTTTCCAAGAAGTGTACAATGAACTGTAGCCTGCGTTGGTTGCATTTATCAGGCCAACTGATTGATTAACAGCGATCTTGCTACCTGGAAAGGAGAAAGACGAAAACGATAAGAAAATCAGTTGTATCACATCTACAATTACTCGCCTTCGGCTCGTGCTTCGATGGTGTTGTGATAACACAGCTGAACGTGTTGATTTACACCAATTTTATAGTGTAAAATTCTCATTCGTGTAAAATTACCTTATTTTGGCGTGCACACAGCTGCAACGGGTTTTACACCATTGTGGTGTATTTTAACACCTTAAATGGGTTAAAAACACATCTCTGGTGTAAATTTACCTTTTTGGGGGTAGAATTACACTGATTGTGTGTTACCATAACACTACAGGGGTGTTTTCTAACGCAATCAAAATTGCTCGTATCCGTAATTTACACCATATTGGTGTTAATGTACACAGTTTTAGTGTTAAAAAAAAAACACTGAATTGGTTAGCCTGCACAACAGGCGTTATTGGGGGGCGCTCAAGCGGGTTTTGGGGCGCGAGCGCGAAGCTAGAGACACGCACGGGGAGGGAAAAGAAAAAATAACGCCTGTAGACACGCTATTGTTCGATCTCTTCCAAAACGTTCATCTGGCGAACGTAAATTTCTATTGGCTGATTTGTACCACGCGATGCATGTTGTCGAAATGTGAGATCAAGATGTGAGAAATCAAGCTGTTAGAACCAAGATGGCGTTGAGTCTGGAGAAAGCTATTTCGAAAGCTCTTGAGTTATTCCCGTATTTAGATGATCTAAAGAACGAACAGCGAGAATATACAAAAGTAACCACTTGCATGCATTAGAATTACTAAACAGCTAACATGCTGGAGATTCAAATATTTCAAACCGGATGCAATGACGCCATACGTCTGACAATGGAGGTACTGCCTAGATTCGAGAAACACGTCATCTTAAACGGTAAACGCAGAATAAGCTCTGAGGAGCTAAAAAAAATTGCAAGATGCCACTATTCCAATATAGACCGTGACTATCGCATAAGACTTGGATCTTAGACTCATTTCGCCGTGGTGAAGAAAAACTATCTCGCGAGTTATGCTAACCCCCGGGTGCTAACTGCAGGCTTGCGCTCGCAATTAAATCACGGACTGAGAAATGAACTAATCCTAAGAAACGACAACATTTAGAACAACAGGCCTGTTATATCTTTATTTTGATCCAAAAGGAAAAATCTGTCAGGCACCACTTGGGATAGCCTTATTCTAAAGCTGGGCTAAAATGCTTTTAGTGACGAGCAGGATTTGTGTTCGGCCTGTCACCTTTTATACCCGACTTTTATAACAACTTATGTTTATTCCTTGAAATCCGAGTCTTTGAGTAAGCGAAAAAACTGGAACTGTAGTACTTTTTTCTGGAAAAAGATTACCACAAAATCTTCAAAAGGAATTACAAGCCTTTGGACCATAAACTTTTGTTGGAGTGAGCGACATCCTCGCGACTCCTCACGTCCAGTGAATTTTATGCAAACAGATTTGGCGCCTTCAGCCACGTTTGACCACTTTTGCCGGGAATAATTTTAACATTTTTTGATTGGTCGTTCGTAATTATATGCCTGTGAGAATGTCTGATTGTTGTCTGTCAATTTTAGGGGGCGTGTGTGTGGACGGAAGAGACCGAACAATAACGTGTCTACGGGCGTTAATTTTTCTTTTCCCTCCCCGTGCGCGTCTCGCGCTACGCACTCGCGCCCTAAAACCCGCTTGAGCGCCCCAATAACGCCTGTTATGCAGGCTATGAATTGGTGTGCACACAGCTGCAATAAATTACACCTTTTTGGTGTTGCCATAACACTCTCGATTTTTCTGTGTGTAAATCTGATACAACAAAGCGTGCGTGCGCACGCAGGCTAATACAACACGCAGAAACTCAGAAAACGGCAAACTGATGCTTACGGCAAGGCAATGAAGGAGTAAACAATAGAATAATATATAGAGAGAGAGAGAGAGAGAGAGAGAGAGAGAGAGAGAGAGAGAGAGAGAGAGAGAGAGAGAGAGAGAGAGAGAGAGAGAGAGAGAGAGAGAGAGAGATGGTTTCCCAAAATTTTCGTTCCCTCTTAAACACTTTGTCTTGAGATCTCCCGCATGATACATATATATTGGTTTAAGGCCTTGGGTGTAAGCAGGTACATGGCAAATATTATATATATGGATAGTAGTGAACTTTCCATGACTTAGAATGCCAAAAAAACAAGCATGAGATTGTTGAATACACTTAGGATGTTGGGGAAGTAAAAGGGGCCCAAAACAATCCTCTCTTGTTTCAAATATCACAGTATAAAACAGAACACAT
The DNA here is from genome assembly GCA_024195265.1 of Dendrophyllia cribrosa. Lineage (NCBI taxonomy): Eukaryota > Metazoa > Cnidaria > Anthozoa > Scleractinia > Dendrophylliidae > Dendrophyllia > Dendrophyllia cribrosa. The sequence continues at coordinate 31,243,775 of JAJLRJ010000006.1, forward strand.
GTAGGTCCGAAAAATCCGGAAAATCCGTCCATTCCGTCTATAAGAACAAGTTAGTGCTTCCATAAAATTTCACTGAACTTACTTTTTGGAAGAGTGGAAAAATAATAATGAATAAAGTGATGCTCATTAATAATGAAATATGCTAGTTTAATTAACCATTGAATGTTCCGCGGAATCCGTTAAATCCGTAGAAGCCGCTATCTCCAATAAAGTATCATGATTAATGTATTCCAAATACTGCAAGAATATTCATGGACCGCAAGTTCAACCTCAGTGCACTTTCTTCTTTTAAAGGGAGGAAACCACGGATTTCACGGGATTGATGGAAATATGAGCAGCATTTACAGCACTGTGAGTGGGCAAAGCTGTGTATCAAGGGTGGATACAACGGATTTCACGGAATTTACGGATTTCTCCCTCTCTCTCTCTCTTTATATAAAATTCAACGGGCCTCGTCACACCAAGAGCCTTTTCACGATACGATGCATTCAAAGATCCACAGCCGAAGTACTTTGAGGAAGTACTTAAGAACAGCCTTTCAGAAGCTGAGACGGCGCTGTTTTGCGAAGATTTCCTGCGGCTGCTGAACTTTAATAAAAAAAAAGCACAAAGAGAGGGTACCATGCGTAGTTGGCGAGCCGGACAGCGGAAAAACCAGCCTTTTCTATCCAATCCTTGGCCTCATACACCACAAGAACGTGGAAACCATCACTAAACAAAAAGTGTTCAACAAAGCGATGATAAGTAAGAACACAGAAGTGATCTTCATCGATGAAGCGTCCTCGTCGAGCCTTGACGTAGATGACTGGAAGATAATCACTCAAGGCGGTTATACGGCGTGTGATGTGAAATACAAGACTGCGAAATCATTTTTCAACCGTTGCGCGATGTTCATGACGGCGCAGAAGAAACTAGATTTCAAGCCAGAGGACCAACCGGCGATGGATCGCAGAATACGATTCTACAAGTTCAAAACATTGGCGAGTCCTAAGAAGAAAGCTGCGCAATGGCTCCGAAAGCATCCGATGGAATGCATTGCTTGGGCGGCTTCAAAAGCTCGGGTGGCCAGCGATGAGGAAGAAAGCTCTGATGACGAGGAAGGAGAACAACCATCGCAGAATGACGACGGAATCCTGCCGGAGAGTGAGAAGGAAATATTAAGAACCCTGCCTCTTGGCGACCTTCTAACAGAACCACGATCCCAAGAAGAAAGCTCTGAAGAGGACACGATTCAAGATGTCGGCGATTCCGATGACGACCAGACCCTAACGACCTTGAAAGCTAGTCTGGCACAATGCTCACCTGGCTCTCTACGTCATCGTCAACTCAGCCACATCTTAGAAACTCGTCTCGCGGAAAAAGAAAGGCAGAAAAAGCTAGAGGAACTGTGGTACGAGAAGAGGCAACAGCACTTACTATCAAGGGGAGTGTCGATGGATCATGTGTCGTTGCTCCCACACGACCAGAACGAGCCGTTTCCCACACCAATTCAAACGGATCTCGCTGCTTTTCAAGAAGCGCAACTCGCTAAAGATCTAGAAGCCAGAAAGGAAAGGGCCAAGAAAGTGTTCCAATCCAGTTGGCTAAGGACTACGGAGAAAGAACTCCAAGAATGCATGGTCGTCCTACGAAGCAGCGACGACCCTGAAATGACGGCTTCCATGGCTGCGCTAAGAGAAATATTGGAAGACAAACTGCGGAACCATCACAGAAATGTCGGCACCCTCGCGTGCGCAGAGGCTCTGGCCGAAAGAAAGCGGGTATGCGGTGAACTTAGCCTACTTCGAAAAGAAGACCAACACATAGTGTCCAGCTTGTATGAACGGCTGCCCGTCGCGCGCGTGGAAGAAGACGACGACAACACATTCTTCGTCGCGCCGAAAACGCCATCATACTGTACGTCCCGCAACACGACGTCGATCTCAGCCAAACGTCCCACAGCCCAAGTAGTGGACCGTGGTCAGAACACGTCGACGACTGCGCAATGTCCGACCAGCTGGTGAGAGCGCACAGCACGAAGAGGCGCCGAAAACATACTAGAAGTCAAAGGCAGACCAAAAGACCGAGGAACACCATAGACAGCTACTTTAGTCAAACGTGAACATTGCATGCGTATTGCCGAAAAACGATAGTATTCCATTTCAGTGTGAAATTGATGTAGTGGCATGTAATTTGCTTGAGATAAGTTACTTGAAGAAGCGGTGGAACTCGATGTAAAAACTACAATAATAGGACGCGGTAATGGACTTTCCAACAAGCGTAAGATATTTATTTCCTTTATAGAATGTTTTTGGCGATCGAAATTAAAATAATGTGTCTGTCGATTGCAGTCAGTGTTGTGACGTTTGAAGTGTTCCTTTTCAAAGACAACTCGAAGAATTGATTTTGGTCGCGTGTCTCACGAAGTTCGGATATTTCCGTCCAAAGAGAGCGTTAGCTCGACCCTCTTCTTCAGTGTTAGCTGAATTTACAAGCAACATTAAAATGTACTTTTTGCAATGATTGACATTTGTTGTTGGTTTTTTATCTGAATACGATCCTTTACTACTCTAAGTCTTGTGCGTTACAAACACTTCCACTCGAAAGATACTTTAGTTCAGCCCTCTTTTTTAATGAATCGGCCATTCTTCCGTTTTGAAATTTTAAATCGGGATCTCTTAGAATAGCCGTCCACTGTCCAAAACCGTGCTTTGTTATCCCCTCTCTTAGAAAATCGTCCTCTTCTGCTGTGAATTTCGATACCCGACGAACTTTTCTACGGACGCACAAGTGCTTCGTGGGTGGGACTTTCTTTTCCGGGAACGAGCTTTTCTCCTGTTCGGTTTCAACTGAACGTTTAGTTGAAGATGAAGTTGAACTTGAACGTGAACTTGAAGTTGAACTCGAAGCGCAAAACCTCGCGTTGACGTCCTCATCCACCTCTGATCCTTTGGTGCCTTGTAGCTTTTGTAGACACTCGTGGGCCTTCACAGCAACTTCGCGCGATCTCTGCTTTTGATAGTGAACTTTGGCAACAGCAGAGCTGTGTTTTTGGTCTTCTGACAAAATTCTTTGCTCTTTGCTACTGAGCAGGTTGAGGCTTTGCGTTTCGACAATTTGACGATAACGTGTGGGATGAATGTATTTTCCAATTGCGTCAAAGACCAATTTGCTCATGACGTCGCCCAATTTGCTGTGTTGGCCTCCATTTCTCGTGACCAAAACAAAGTCACACTGGGGTTTTAGCATGGGCCTTACGAAAGTGATGTACCCGTCGAGTACTTGCATGCTTGTATCGGTCAGAATCAACGAGTCAAATCCATACTTGCTGGCAGTCTTGAACTTTTTCTGATCGATGAATTCCCCATTTTCCTTCGCTGCACTTACCATGTCGACTGTCAGATACTGATAAGTCATAGGGCGCGATCCTTTCACCTTGATGGAAAGATACATAGCTACAAATTTCGTGGCAAATGTTAAGTTCGAAGGGTTGACTTGGCCCGGACTGGTTTTGCACATCTTAACGGTGTTTTCATAGCGGGGCAAATGAAAAGTTACAACTTGTAATAATTCCTCCATCGTTGCCCAGTGCCCTCTTGCTTCTAGCGTTTCGATGTCTAGATCATGTGTCCACTGCAATCTCATCATCGTTGCCACTGTCTTGCGCGCCCTTTTCAGGTACAACTCTGTCGCGGATAATTTTCGAAGAACTGTATCTGATGCGCCATTAATTTTTCTGAAATCGATCAATTCAGAAAGAGCATCTATGTAGCCTAATCGTCCACCGTGGCCAAGTTTGCATTCTTCTTGCAGATAGTCAATGAACTTGAACAACAGATTTGGGGAACACAGGCTGAAGTCCATCACCTCGAAGGTCAACTCATCCTCGTCTTCGCAGCAAAGCATCTATTCGCAATCTGTTGAGCTGGACGATCTTTCTTGTAACCACCGCCACTTCCAATCAACCAATTTGTGAATGTTTCGCCAATTTGGCCAGAGACTGAAAATGCAGGAATTAATGCTCTGGCGGCTTGTTTTGCCGTTACGCGCGATGCGTCGTCATCTTTGTCTGTTACCGGTAAGTTCTTTGGCACTTGCACAGACGAGCTTTTCGCTTCTTGCAGATCGGGTTTTTGGTCAAAATAAAAGAACCATCTGTGCTTGTTATTCACGTGTTTCCTGCAGCCACGTTGACTTTGAAATCCTTCGTGTTCACAAACTTGTATTGGACAGTGATACAAACGATCTGTTTCGTCTTTTTCCAAGTGAAGCCGTTTTGGTTTGGGCAATGCGCCATCAAAATTAGACCAGTCAAGCTTACTCTTCTTGCTCATGTTTCAAGTTGATTAACGTTTGAGTAGCGCGCACGTTTGTTTAAATCAATTGTGAACAATGAAGTCATCATGCATGTTCAAACTTGTCACAACTTGCCCCTACTTGCCCATGCATGGTCACGTCTGCTCATGCTTGCCCATGTTTGCCTATGCGTGCCTATGCGTGCCCATGCTTGCCATAACTTGCCCATGCTTGCTCATGCCTGCTCATGATTGCCCTTCCTGCTCACCATTATACAAATTTACAGTGGGGAGATACTTAAAATTGTGCTTTTTCACGAATTTTCCTAACAATACGTACTTAACTATCATTTTTGTCAAGTGCACGTGACAAGACATGTGACTGGGAACAAACGTTATTCACGCAATCACTTATATTCAAAAGCACCCTTCCTTTAAGATGGAATAACTGGATGAAATTAAATAAAAAAAGGAACCGAAATGGTGAAGAGGAACTACTTTACGTAAATAGGAACTATTTTACGTAAAGAGGAACTAATTTAAGTAAATCGGAACAGGTAATTAGGAAAAAATGTTCCACATTCCCGCAAAAAAAAAACAGCTCCAGTAAAAAGGAACTCATTAATAGGAACAATCAGTTCCCTAATAGAGTGAAAAGGAACAGGTTGTCAAAAGAGGAACAAAAATGTTAGGAACATTTGTTCCTAAGCCGCCCATTTAGGAACAATACGTTCCACCCGCAGGTTAAAATTTGGAACAAAAGGTTCTCTTTTAGTTCCACATGAATATTTTGTTCCTATTTGATATCAAAATTTGTTCCTATCTAGCCTAAAAGGAACACGCCAATGTGGAACAATTGGTTCCACGTTTTATCACATAGGAACGTTCCAAAATCAAATATCGGAACAGCAGGCAAAAACGAAAATCTCTTAAAAAGTCTTTTAGATAATAAAGAAGACCACGATATAGGGTATGAAGAATCTCTGTGTGGTATGCATACAACAGCTAAAATTTATATATATATATATATATATATATATATATATATATATATATATAGAGAGAGAGAGAGAGAGAGAGAGAGAGAGAGAGAGAGAGAGAGAGAGAGAGAGAGAGAGAGAGAGAGAGAGAGAGAGAGAGAGAGAGAGAATGAATGAATGAATAAACTTTTTTTCAACACGGTGTTTACATCAGTAACTGAATTAACTGCTTTACTGAAAAGCCGTGTACTAAAAAATTGACTATTCTAATTATACAATAATGATCACTAACTATATTACACTAACTAGAAGACAGCGAGATTGTTCATCTGTGTTTTAAAAGCGGAGATAGAGTTTGCAGATCTGATGTTAAATGGAATAGAATTCCATATTTTTGCTCCAACAAAAGAAAAACTACTACCTTTTGCAAATTCAGTATTATATTTAGGTAGGAGTAATCGACTTCCGCTCTCACGAAGTGTATAAACACTATAACTCTTTTCGAAAAGATCAATAAGATAACCTGGGGCTCTTCTATTCATAATTTTATACATCAGGATCGCTATATGCTTTCTTCTAATAGTCTCCAGGTCATCCCATCCTAATTCTTTTCGAATATTGGTTGATCTTACATCATAACCCTTACGGGTTATAATTCTGGCCGCTCGATTTTGTAGTTTTTGTAGTCTTGAGGTTAGTGTTTTATTTAAATTGCCCCAAACTACATCACAGTAGTCAAAAAGGGGTTTAATGAGTGACTTGTATATAGTTATGAGAGTGGTTTGGGGAACATACCGACGAGCTTGTTTTAAAGCGGCTAGTCCAGATGAGACGCGTTTACATAGGCTGTCGACATGTTCATCCCAAACTAAACGTTGATCAATCATTACCCCACGGGATTTTGTGGTCTGAACCCTGTATATTGGCTGGCCACCAATGTTAATATTGGTACTACTGGCTTCAATGTTTGCTAGGTTGAAATCAGAGGCACAATACAGATACTCTGTTTTGAGAACATTCAAACTAAGTTGGTTAGCTAGTAACCAATTTAGAATGTTATTCAAATCGCGGTTAACTTTACTATGAAGACACTTTATTGATCTACAAGAGGTTGTAATGCTAGTATCGTCTGCAAACATTCGTGCAGTCGAGAACTTAAGGCACGCGGGAAGATCATTTATGTAAATAAGAAAGAGTAGTGGTCCGAGAATCGATCCCTGTGGAACACCACAGGTGATTGTTCGCGGTTGTGAAGCGCTTCCTTCAACCACGCATAAGTTAGTGCTTCCATAAAATTTCACTGAACTTACTTTTTGAAAGAGTGGAAAAATAATAATGAATAAAGTGATGCTCATTAATAATGAAATATGCTAGTTTAATTAACCATTGAATGTTCCGCGGAATCCGTTAAATCCGTAGAAGCCGCTATCTCCAATAAAGTATCATGATTAATGTATTCCAAATACTGCAAGAATATTCATGGACCGCAAGTTCAACCTCAGTGCACTTTCTTCTTTTAAAGGGAGGAAACCACGGATTTCACGGGATTGATGGAAATATGAGCAGCATTTACAGCACTGTGAGTGGGCAAAGCTGTGTATTAAGGGTGGATACAACGGATTTCACGGAATTTACGGATTTCTCTCTCTCTCTCTCTCTCTCTCTCTCTCTCTCTCTTTATATATATATATATATATATATATATAAATAAATGTGAGAGGAAGTGACAAAACACGACTCCACGGTGTCACCAGCCCAGCTACCACATGGCTTGTGTGGTGCTGTCACTTAAAGGGGTGCTTTGCATCCGCCTTAGCAGTAAAGGGCGCCAATACAAGAACTTTCGAGTTCTTCATTGGTGCCTGGCTATGCCATGCTGATGAGGCCTAACCAGGCCGAAACAGCTGTCCATGGCTGCCACTGCTAGGGTGAAATGGCTGTGCGCATGCGTGAGGTGATGGCCACACCGTGGAGTTGTGTTTTGTGACTTCCTCTCACATTTATTTATTTCTACTTTTTTGAAGTCACAAGTGATCGCTCTAAGTGATCCACTTCTCCACACGCATTGCCGAGGACTTGGTGTCACCAGCCCAGCTACCACATGGCTTGTGTGGTGCTGTCACTTAAAGGGGTGCTTTGCATCCGCCTTAGCAGTAAAGGGCGCCAATACAAGAACTTTCGAGTTCTTCATTGGTGCCTGGCTATGCCATGCTGATGAGGCCTAACCAGGCCGAAACAGCTGTCCATGGCTGCCACTGCTAGGGTGAAATGGCTGTGCGCATGCGTGAGGTGATGGCCACACCGTGGAGTTGTGTTTTGTGACTTCCTCTCACATTTATTTATTTCTACTTTTTTGAAGTCACAAGTGATCGCTCTAAGTGATCCACTTCTCCACACGCATTGCCGAGGACTTGGTGTCACCAGCCCAGCTACCACATGGCTTGTGTGGTGCTGTCACTTAAAGGGGTGCTTTGCATCCGCCTTAGCAGTAAAGGGCGCCAATACAAGAACTTTCGAGTTCTTCATTGGTGCCTGGCTATGCCATGCTGATGAGGCCTAACCAGGCCGAAACAGCTGTCCATGGCTGCCACTGCTAGGGTGAAATGGCTGTGCGCATGCGTGAGGTGATGGCCACACCGTGGAGTTGTGTTTTGTGACTTCCTCTCACATTTATTTATTTCTACTTTTTTGAAGTCACAAGTGATCGCTCTAAGTGATCCACTTCTCCACACGCATTGCCGAGGACTTGGTGTCACCAGCCCAGCTACCACATGGCTTGTGTGGTGCTGTCACTTAAAGGGGTGCTTTGCATCCGCCTTAGCAGTAAAGGGCGCCAATACAAGAACTTTCGAGTTCTTCATTGGTGCCTGGCTATGCCATGCTGATGAGGCCTAACCAGGCCGAAACAGCTGTCCATGGCTGCCACTGCTAGGGTGAAATGGCTGTGCGCATGCGTGAGGTGATGGCCACACCGTGGAGTTGTGTTTTGTGACTTCCTCTCACATTTATTTATTTCTACTTTTTTGAAGTCACAAGTGATCGCTCTAAGTGATCCACTTCTCCACACGCATTGCCGAGGACTTGGTGTCACCAGCCCAGCTACCACATGGCTTGTGTGGTGCTGTCACTTAAAGGGGTGCTTTGCATCCGCCTTAGCAGTAAAGGGCGCCAATACAAGAACTTTCGAGTTCTTCATTGGTGCCTGGCTATGCCATGCTGATGAGGCCTAACCAGGCCGAAACAGCTGTCCATGGCTGCCACTGCTAGGGTGAAATGGCTGTGCGCATGCGTGAGGTGATGGCCACACCGTGGAGTTGTGTTTTGTGACTTCCTCTCACATTTATTTATTTCTACTTTTTTGAAGTCACAAGTGATCGCTCTAAGTGATCCACTTCTCCACACGCATTGCCGAGGACTTGGTGTCACCAGCCCAGCTACCACATGGCTTGTGTGGTGCTGTCACTTAAAGGGGTGCTTTGCATCCGCCTTAGCAGTAAAGGGCGCCAATACAAGAACTTTCGAGTTCTTCATTGGTGCCTGGCTATGCCATGCTGATGAGGCCTAACCAGGCCGAAACAGCTGTCCATGGCTGCCACTGCTAGGGTGAAATGGCTGTGCGCATGCGTGAGGTGATGGCCACACCGTGGAGTTGTGTTTTGTGACTTCCTCTCACATTTATTTATTTCTACTTTTTTGAAGTCACAAGTGATCGCTCTAAGTGATCCACTTCTCCACACGCATTGCCGAGGACTTGGTGTCACCAGCCCAGCTACCACATGGCTTGTGTGGTGCTGTCACTTAAAGGGGTGCTTTGCATCCGCCTTAGCAGTAAAGGGCGCCAATACAAGAACTTTCGAGTTCTTCATTGGTGCCTGGCTATGCCATGCTGATGAGGCCTAACCAGGCCGAAACAGCTGTCCATGGCTGCCACTGCTAGGGTGAAATGGCTGTGCGCATGCGTGAGGTGATGGCCACACCGTGGAGTTGTGTTTTGTGACTTCCTCTCACATTTATTTATTTCTACTTTTTTGAAGTCACAAGTGATCGCTCTAAGTGATCCACTTCTCCACACGCATTGCCGAGGACTTGGTGTCACCAGCCCAGCTACCACATGGCTTGTGTGGTGCTGTCACTTAAAGGGGTGCTTTGCATCCGCCTTAGCAGTAAAGGGCGCCAATACAAGAACTTTCGAGTTCTTCATTGGTGCCTGGCTATGCCATGCTGATGAGGCCTAACCAGGCCGAAACAGCTGTCCATGGCTGCCACTGCTAGGGTGAAATGGCTGTGCGCATGCGTGAGGTGATGGCCACACCGTGGAGTTGTGTTTTGTGACTTCCTCTCACATTTATTTATTTCTACTTTTTTGAAGTCACAAGTGATCGCTCTAAGTGATCCACTTCTCCACACGCATTGCCGAGGACTTGGTGTCACCAGCCCAGCTACCACATGGCTTGTGTGGTGCTGTCACTTAAAGGGGTGCTTTGCATCCGCCTTAGCAGTAAAGGGCGCCAATACAAGAACTTTCGAGTTCTTCATTGGTGCCTGGCTATGCCATGCTGATGAGGCCTAACCAGGCCGAAACAGCTGTCCATGGCTGCCACTGCTAGGGTGAAATGGCTGTGCGCATGCGTGAGGTGATGGCCACACCGTGGAGTTGTGTTTTGTGACTTCCTCTCACATTTATTTATTTCTACTTTTTTGAAGTCACAAGTGATCGCTCTAAGTGATCCACTTCTCCACACGCATTGCCGAGGACTTGGTGTCACCAGCCCAGCTACCACATGGCTTGTGTGGTGCTGTCACTTAAAGGGGTGCTTTGCATCCGCCTTAGCAGTAAAGGGCGCCAATACAAGAACTTTCGAGTTCTTCATTGGTGCCTGGCTATGCCATGCTGATGAGGCCTAACCAGGCCGAAACAGCTGTCCATGGCTGCCACTGCTAGGGTGAAATGGCTGTGCGCATGCGTGAGGTGATGGCCACACCGTGGAGTTGTGTTTTGTGACTTCCTCTCACATTTATTTATTTCTACTTTTTTGAAGTCACAAGTGATCGCTCTAAGTGATCCACTTCTCCACACGCATTGCCGAGGACTTGGTGTCACCAGCCCAGCTACCACATGGCTTGTGTGGTGCTGTCACTTAAAGGGGTGCTTTGCATCCGCCTTAGCAGTAAAGGGCGCCAATACAAGAACTTTCGAGTTCTTCATTGGTGCCTGGCTATGCCATGCTGATGAGGCCTAACCAGGCCGAAACAGCTGTCCATGGCTGCCACTGCTAGGGTGAAATGGCTGTGCGCATGCGTGAGGTGATGGCCACACCGTGGAGTTGTGTTTTGTGACTTCCTCTCACATTTATTTATTTCTACTTTTTTGAAGTCACAAGTGATCGCTCTAAGTGATCCACTTCTCCACACGCATTGCCGAGGACTTGGTGTCACCAGCCCAGCTACCACATGGCTTGTGTGGTGCTGTCACTTAAAGGGGTGCTTTGCATCCGCCTTAGCAGTAAAGGGCGCCAATACAAGAACTTTCGAGTTCTTCATTGGTGCCTGGCTATGCCATGCTGATGAGGCCTAACCAGGCCGAAACAGCTGTCCATGGCTGCCACTGCTAGGGTGAAATGGCTGTGCGCATGCGTGAGGTGATGGCCACACCGTGGAGTTGTGTTTTGTGACTTCCTCTCACATTTATTTATTTCTACTTTTTTGAAGTCACAAGTGATCGCTCTAAGTGATCCACTTCTCCACACGCATTGCCGAGGACTTGGTGTCACCAGCCCAGCTACCACATGGCTTGTGTGGTGCTGTCACTTAAAGGGGTGCTTTGCATCCGCCTTAGCAGTAAAGGGCGCCAATACAAGAACTTTCGAGTTCTTCATTGGTGCCTGGCTATGCCATGCTGATGAGGCCTAACCAGGCCGAAACAGCTGTCCATGGCTGCCACTGCTAGGGTGAAATGGCTGTGCGCATGCGTGAGGTGATGGCCACACCGTGGAGTTGTGTTTTGTGACTTCCTCTCACATTTATTTATTTCTACTTTTTTGAAGTCACAAGTGATCGCTCTAAGTGATCCACTTCTCCACACGCATTGCCGAGGACTTGGTGTCACCAGCCCAGCTACCACATGGCTTGTGTGGTGCTGTCACTTAAAGGGGTGCTTTGCATCCGCCTTAGCAGTAAAGGGCGCCAATACAAGAACTTTCGAGTTCTTCATTGGTGCCTGGCTATGCCATGCTGATGAGGCCTAACCAGGCCGAAACAGCTGTCCATGGCTGCCACTGCTAGGGTGAAATGGCTGTGCGCATGCGTGAGGTGATGGCCACACCGTGGAGTTGTGTTTTGTGACTTCCTCTCACATTTATTTATTTCTACTTTTTTGAAGTCACAAGTGATCGCTCTAAGTGATCCACTTCTCCACACGCATTGCCGAGGACTTGGTGTCACCAGCCCAGCTACCACATGGCTTGTGTGGTGCTGTCACTTAAAGGGGTGCTTTGCATCCGCCTTAGCAGTAAAGGGCGCCAATACAAGAACTTTCGAGTTCTTCATTGGTGCCTGGCTATGCCATGCTGATGAGGCCTAACCAGGCCGAAACAGCTGTCCATGGCTGCCACTGCTAGGGTGAAATGGCTGTGCGCATGCGTGAGGTGATGGCCACACCGTGGAGTTGTGTTTTGTGACTTCCTCTCACATTTATTTATTTCTACTTTTTTGAAGTCACAAGTGATCGCTCTAAGTGATCCACTTCTCCACACGCATTGCCGAGGACTTGGTGTCACCAGCCCAGCTACCACATGGCTTGTGTGGTGCTGTCACTTAAAGGGGTGCTTTGCATCCGCCTTAGCAGTAAAGGGCGCCAATACAAGAACTTTCGAGTTCTTCATTGGTGCCTGGCTATGCCATGCTGATGAGGCCTAACCAGGCCGAAACAGCTGTCCATGGCTGCCACTGCTAGGGTGAAATGGCTGTGCGCATGCGTGAGGTGATGGCCACACCGTGGAGTTGTGTTTTGTGACTTCCTCTCACATTTATTTATTTCTACTTTTTTGAAGTCACAAGTGATCGCTCTAAGTGATCCACTTCTCCACACGCATTGCCGAGGACTTGGTGTCACCAGCCCAGCTACCACATGGCTTGTGTGGTGCTGTCACTTAAAGGGGTGCTTTGCATCCGCCTTAGCAGTAAAGGGCGCCAATACAAGAACTTTCGAGTTCTTCATTGGTGCCTGGCTATGCCATGCTGATGAGGCCTAACCAGGCCGAAACAGCTGTCCATGGCTGCCACTGCTAGGGTGAAATGGCTGTGCGCATGCGTGAGGTGATGGCCACACCGTGGAGTTGTGTTTTGTGACTTCCTCTCACATTTATTTATTTCTACTTTTTTGAAGTCACAAGTGATCGCTCTAAGTGATCCACTTCTCCACACGCATTGCCGAGGACTTGGTGTCACCAGCCCAGCTACCACATGGCTTGTGTGGTGCTGTCACTTAAAGGGGTGCTTTGCATCCGCCTTAGCAGTAAAGGGCGCCAATACAAGAACTTTCGAGTTCTTCATTGGTGCCTGGCTATGCCATGCTGATGAGGCCTAACCAGGCCGAAACAGCTGTCCATGGCTGCCACTGCTAGGGTGAAATGGCTGTGCGCATGCGTGAGGTGATGGCCACACCGTGGAGTTGTGTTTTGTGACTTCCTCTCACATTTATTTATATATATATATATATATATATATATACCGTACATCCTGTGCCCAAGTTCAGGAGTTGCCATAAAGCCATTATGGTAATAACCGGGAGGGCACATTGTATACATATTTGTATATATATATATATATATATATATATAAAATTCAACGGGCCTCGTCACACCAAGAGCCTTTTCACGATACGATGCATTCAAAGATCCACAGCCGAAGTACTTTGAGGAAGTACTTAAGAACAGCCTTTCAGAAGCTGAGACGGCGCTGTTTTGCGAAGATTTCCTGCGGCTGCTGAACTTTAATAAAAAAAAAGCACAAAGAGAGGGTACCATGCGTAGTTGGCGAGCCGGACAGCGGAAAAACCAGCCTTTTCTATCCAATCCTTGGCCTCATACACCACAAGAACGTGGCAACCATTACTAAACAAAAAGTGTTCAACAAAGCGATGATAAGTAAGAACACAGAAGTGATCTTCATCGATGAAGCGTCCTCGTCGAGCCTTGACGTAGATGACTGGAAGATAATCACTCAAGGCGGTTATACGGCGTGTGATGTGAAATACAAGACTGCGAAATCATTTTTCAACCGTTGCCCGATGTTCATGACGGCGCAGAAGAAACTAGAGTTCAAGCTAGAGGACCAACCGGCGATGGATCGCAGAATACGATTCTACAAGTTCAAAACATTGGCGAGTCCTAAGAAGAAAGCTGCGCAATGGCTCCGAAAGCATCCGATGGAATGCATTGCTTGGGCGGCTTCAAAAGCTCGGGTGGCCAGCGATGAGGAAGAAAGCTCTGATGACGAGGAAGGAGAACAACCATCGCAGAATGACGACGGAATCCTGCCGGAGAGTGAGAAGGAAATATTAAGAACCCTGCCTCTTGGCGACCTTCTAACAGAACCACGATCCCAAGAAGAAAGCTCTGAAGAGGACACGATTCAAGATGTCGGCGATTCCGATGACGACCAGACCCTAACGACCTTGAAAGCTAGTCTGGCACAATGCTCACCTGGCTCTCTACGTCATCGTCAACTCAGCCACATCTTAGAAACTCGTCTCGTGGAAAAAGAAAGGCAGAAAAAGCTAGAGGAACTGTGGTACGAGAAGAGGCAACAGCACTTACTATCAAGGGGAGTGTCGATGGATCATGTGTCGTTGCTCCCACACGACCAGAACGAGCCGTTTCCCACACCAATTCAAACGGATCTCGCTGCTTTTCAAGAAGCGCAACTCGCTAAAGATCTAGAAGCCAGAAAGGAAAGGGCCAAGAAAGTGTTCCAATCCAGTTGGCTAAGGACTACGGAGAAAGAACTCCAAGAATGCATGGTCGTCCTACGAAGCAGCGACGACCCTGAAATGACGGCTTCCATGGCTGCGCTAAGAGAAATATTGGAAGACAAACTGCGGAACCATCACAGAAATGTCGGCACCCTCGCGTGCGCAGAGGCTCTGGCCGAAAGAAAGCGGGTATGCGGTGAACTTAGCCTACTTCGAAAAGAAGACCAACACATAGTGTCCAGCTTGTATGAACGGCTGCCCGTCGCGCGCGTGGAAGAAGACGACGACAACACATTCTTCGTCGCGCCGAATACGCCATCATACTGTACGTCCCGCAACACGACGTCGATCTCAGCCAAACGTCCCACAGCCCAAGTAGTGTACCGTGGTCAGAACACGTCGACGACTGCGCAATGTGCACGAACAGCACGAAGAGGCGCCGAAAACATACTAGAAGTCAAAGGCAGACCAAAAGACCGAGGAACACCATAGACAGCTACTTTAGTCAAACGTGAACATTGCATGCGTATTGCCGAAAAACGATAGTATTCCATTTCAGTGTGAAATTGATGTAGTGGCATGTAATTTGCCTGAGATAAGTTACTTGAAGAAGCGGTGGAACTCGATGTAAAAACTACAATAATAGGACGCGGTAATGGACTTGCCAACAAGCGTAAGATATTTATTTCCTTTATAGAATGTCATGGCGATCGAAATTAAAATAATGTGTCTGTCGATTGCAGTCAGTGTTGTGACGTTTGAAGTGTTCCTTTTCAAAGACAACTCGAAGAATTGATTTTGGTCGCGTGTCTCACGAAGTTCGGATATTTCCGTCCAAGGAGAGCGTTAGCTCGACCCTCTTCTTCAATGTTAGCTGAATTTACAAGCAACATTAAAATGTACTTTTTGCAATGATTGACATTTGTTGTTGGTTTTTTATCTGAATACGATCCTTTACTACTCTAAGTCTTGTGCGTTACAAACACTTCCACTCGAAAGATACTTTAGTTCAGCCCTCTTTTTTAATGAATCGGCCATTCTTCCGTTTTGAAATTTTAAATCGGGATCTCTTAGAATAGCCGTCCACTGTCCAAAACCGTTCTTTGTTATCCCCTCTCTTAGAAAATCGTCCTCTTCTGCTGTGAATTTCAATACCCGACGAACTTTTCTACGGACGCACAAGTGCTTCGTGGGTGGGACTTTCTTTTCGGGGGACGAGCTTTTCTTCTGTTCGGTTTCAACTGAACGTTTAGTTGAAGATGAAGTTGAACTTGAACGTGAACTTGAAGTTGAACTCGAAGCGCAAAACCTCGCGTTGACGTCCTCATCCACCTCTGATCCTTTGGTGCCTTGTAGCTTTTGTAGACACTCGTGGGCCTTCACAGCAACTTCGCGCGATCTCTGCTTTTGATAGTGAACTTTGGCAACAGCAGAGCTGTGTTTTTGGTCTTCTGACAAAATTCTTTGCTCTTTGCTACTGAGCAGGTTGAGGCTTTGCGTTTCGACAATTTGACGATAACGTGTGGGATGAATGTATTTTCCAATTGCGTCAAAGACCAATTTGCTCATGACGTCGCCCAATTTGCTGTGTTGGCCTCCATTTCTCGTGACCAAAACAAAGTCACACTGGGGTTTTAGCATGGGCCTTACGAAAGTGATGTACCCGTCGAGTACTTGCATGCTTGTATCGGTCAGAATCAACGAGTCAAATCCATACTTGCTGGCAGTCTTGAACTTTTTCTGATCGATGAATTCCCCATTTTCCTTCGCTGCACTTACCATGTCGACTGTCAGATACTGATAAGTCATAGGGCGCGATCCTTTCACCTTGATGAAAAGATACATAGCTACAAATTTCGTGGCAAATGTTAAGTTCGAAGGGTTGACTTGGCCCGGACTGGTTTTGCACATCTTAACGGTGTTTTCATAGCGGGGCAAATGAAAAGTTACAACTTGTAATAATTCCTCCATCGTTGCCCAGTGCCCTCTTGCTTCTAGCGTTTCGATGTCTAGATCATGTGTCCACTGCAATGTCATCATCGTTGCCACTGTCTTGCGCGCCCTTTTCAGGTACAACTCTGTCGCGGATAATTTTCGAAGAACTGTATCTGATGCGCCATTAATTTTTCTGAAATCGATCAATTCAGAAAGAGCATCTATGTAGCCCAATCGTCCACCGTGGCCAAGTTTGCATTCTTCTTGCAGATAGTCAATGAACTTGAACAACAGATTTGGGGAACACAGGCTGAAGTCCATCACCTCGAAAGTCAACTCATCCTCGTCTTCGCAGCAAAGCATCTATTCGCAATCTGTTGAGCTGGACGATCTTTCTTGTAACCACCGCCACTTCCAATCAACCAATTTGTGAATGTTTCGCCAATTTGGCCAGAGACTGAAAATGCAGGAATTAATGCTCTGGCGGCTTGTTTTGCGGTTACGCGCGATGCGTCGTCATCTTTGTCTGTTACCGGTAAGTTCTTTGGCACTTGCACAGACGAGCTTTTCGCTTCTTGCAGATCGGGTTTTTGATCAAAATAAAAGAACCATCTGTGCTTGTTATTCACGTGTTTCCTGCAGCCACGTTGACTTTGAAATCCTTCGTGTTCACAAACTTGTATTGGACAGTGATACAAACGATCTGTTTCGTCTTTTTCCAAGTGAAGCCGTTTTGGTTTGGGCAATGCGCCATCAAAATTAGACCAGTCAAGCTTACTCTTCTTGCTCATGTTTCAAGTTGATTAACGTTTGAGTAGCGCGCACGTTTGTTTAAATCAATTGTGAACAATGAAGTCATCATGCATGTTCAAACTTGTCACAACTTGCCCCTACTTGCCCATGCATGGTCACGTCTGCTCATGCTTGCCCATGTTTGCCTATGCGTGCCTATGCGTGCCCATGCTTGCCATAACTTGCCCATGCTTGCTCATGCCTGCTCATGATTGCCCATCTTGCTCACCATTATACAAATTTACAGTGGGGAGATACTTAAAATTGTGCTTTTTCACGAATTTTCCTAACAATACGCGCTTAACTATCATTTTTGTCAAGTGCACGTGACAAGACATGTGACTGGGAACAAACGTTATTCACGCAATCACTTATATTCAAAAGCACCCTTCCTTTAAGATGGAATAACTGGATGAAATTAAATAAAAAAAGGAACCGAAATGGTGAAGAGGAACTACTTTACGTAAATAGGAACTATTTTACGTAAAAAGGAACTAATTTAAGTAAATCGGAACAGGTAATTAGGAACAAATGTTCCACATTCCCGCAAAAAGGAACAGCTCCAGTAAAAAGGAACTCATTAATAGGAACAATCAGTTCCCTAATAGAGTGAAAAGGAACAGGTTGTCAAAAGAGGAACAAAAATGTTAGGAACATTTGTTCCTAAGCCGCCCATTTAGGAACAATACGTTCCACCCGCGGGTTAAAATTTGGAACAAAAGGTTCTCTTTTAGTTCCACATGAACATTTTGTTCCTATTTGATATCAAAATTTGTTCCTATCTAGCCTAAAAGGAACACGCCAATGTGGAACAATTGGTTCCACGTTTTATCACATAGGAACGTTCCAAAATCAAATATCGGAACAGCAGGCAAAAACGAAAATCTCTTAAAAAGTCTTTTAGATAATAAAGAAGACCACGATATAGGGTATGAAGAATCTCTGTGTGGTATGCATACAACAGCTAAAATTTATATATATATATATAGAGAGAGAGAGAGAGAGAGAGAGAGAGAGAGAGAGAGAGAGAGAGAGAGAGAGAGAGAGAGAGAATGAATGAATGAATGAATGAATGATGAATGAATGAATAAATAAACTTTATTTAAGTTTAAATGTCACTCGCCCCACTATTCACTAGTGGATAGTGGATAGTGGATAGTGGATAGTGGTGACAAAAGTGGTAAAAATGCATTTAAACCGGTCAGGACACATCAAGGGACAATAAAGTAAAGGTAAGAAGTCTTTATTGTGTAATATTTTCGATTTTTCTATCGCTTCTCAATTCCGTGACAAATCGTATTTTTACCTATATTTCATTACTGTGTACCGGCTTCGAATCTGTAATTTGATGTGACTCACACACCACTGTTGGGCTGCCTGTGGTTTAACCGTGTCCACTTATTCTCTCTATATATTCACTCTACCGATGGTATGGAGCCCTCTCGACACACAATACAAAGATTCTTCTGAGTTATTTCTTGTTTATTCTTTAGTTTTATATATATTTTGTTTTATTATTTTGTTTACCCCTTCATCGCCTTGCCATAAGGATCAGTTTGCCGTTTTCTGATTTTCTACAAGTAATTATTGTACTGATCCAGGTCTACAACTGGGAGATCCGGCACCACTCAACGGTTTGTCGCTGTGGTCTTTTATATTTTAATACAACCGACGGCCGCTTATGTTATGAACACTACTTAAACGATTGCATTTCCTTTTATTGCTTTTATATTACATTGTACATGTAAGTCTCACCTGGGCAATTTCCCTCCGTAACTGAAACGTCATCAATTGCGATGTCACTTCGATATGACGCTCCTACTATAGCCTCAAATGATATCTGGAAAATGGAATCTAAGGTAATCAAGTGCTATAGGTGATCAAGGATTTACAAACAAACTTATGCGCTCCCGGGGAAGGGTGGGGTGGTGGGGCTGTTTGGAACCTCATAGAATGTGAGCACATTAACAGATGACCAGTGATGTTTTATATATGCAAGTTTCGATAATATTATGGGTTTAGCCTTCAAATTACGCTGCTGTGGGACTCCGACGTGGTAATTTAAAATAGTGCCGTTTTAAGATTAATCACCTTTTTCAAAGATTTCAATTTTTCATTAAAATTAAACGTCTTTCATCCCAGACATCTAAAATTTGATTGCATTAAATGATATGCTGGTTTTACCAAGCTTTTTCATATATTTTTTCTCTGGACAAGAATGTTTGATATACTTAATCTAACTGGTTCGACCTTCTCATTTTATATCCAGGACATCTATTGATCGTTTTATCTAAACTTGTCAACAACACGGCGATTGAAGCGGACAAACAAACAACTAGTGAAATCTGTCGGTGACAGCAAAAACAAAATTCGCCTTAACAAAGATCGTCTACGATTTTTCAAAGAAATGCAGAACGTTTACATACATTGTTAATGGAATGGACGGTCCTTGACACTCTTTTCCAAAGGTCGCCTTGATTTCCTGTCATGGTGAATATTATATCATTTCCATTGAAAACATTAAGAGTTCCCATGTCTGATCCATACATGTGATAGTAAAACGTCAAGCATGACGGCGATTTGTATCTAGGCGTTGCAAATATAAGTTTGGCATTCTCGCCTGTTGACCAAGATGAAGCTTCGATATACATATATTTCCCTGTAAAAGGAGTACAGCTTATTTTAGTATTAGCATTTGTATTTCAAACTAGAAATTAAAACTCACATCAGAAATAATAAATGTAACTTAGTTTTTTTCACTTTCAATATTAATATTTGCTCCCAATTTACGCAAATATTTTTTCTTAGCATGACATTTTTTTTTTCTAAGGATGAATCCTAATATCATTTTTTGGTTTCATTTATATTTCAGTTTATTTTTTCTAAACAGAAAACCTGCAATGTAGCTCTTAGCCTCCTAGCTGCGAGAGATCTTGTCATATGTATTGGAACCTGAATTCATGGGAAACCATCGGGACCAAGAGAAGTGTCCCCCAAACAGAGGTGTCCACCAAATATAGGTGTCTCCTTAAGGGAGGTGTCCCGTAAATATAGGTATCCCCTGAACAGAGGTGCCCCCTGCAATGTAGCTCTTAGCCTCCTAGCTGCGAGAATCTTGTCATATGTATTGGAACCTGCATTCATGGGAAACCATCGGGACCAAGAGAAGTGTCCCCCAAACAGAGGTGTCCCCTAAATATAGGTGTCCCGTAAATATAGGTATCCCCTAAATAGAGGTGCCCCCGTAATGGAGGTGTCCTCTTAATATAGGTGTTCCCTAAATATAGGTTCCCCTAAATAGAGGTGTCCACTAAATAGAGGCGTCCCCTTAATAGAGGTGTCCCCTAAATAGAGGTGTGCAATAAATAGAAGTGTCCCCTAAATGAGGTGTCACCTTAATGTAAGTGTCCCCAAATATAGCTAGGTGTCCCCTAAATATAGCTAGGTGAGTCCTAAATAGAGGCGTCCCCTAAATAGAGGTATCCCCTAATTAGAGGTGTCCCCTAAATAGAAGTGTATCCTAAATAGAAGTGTGCCATAAATAGGTGTCCCCTTCATAAAGGTATGCCCATAATATAGGTGTCCCCTAAAAAGAGGGGTCCCCTTAATAGAGGTGTTCCCCTAAATAGAGGTGTCCCATAAACAGAGGTGTCCCCTAAATAAAGGTGTCCCCTAAATAGAAGTCTGCTCTAAATAGAGGTGTCCCGTTAATATAGGTGTCCCCTAAATAGGGGTGTCCCCTTAATAGAGGTGTCCCCTAAATTGACGTGTCCCCTTAATAGAGGTGTCCCCTAAATATAGATGTTCCCTTAACAGAGGTTTCCCCTAAATAGAGGTGTCACCTAAATAGAGGTGTTTCCTAAATAGAGGTGTCCCCTAAATGGAGGTTTCCACTTAATAGAGGTGTCCACTAAATAGATGTGTCTCCTTAATAGAGGTGTCGTCTAAATAGAGGTATCCCCCAAATATCGGTGTCTCTTTAATGTAGGTGTACCCTAAATATAGGTGTCCCCTTCATAGAAGTGTCCCCTAAATAGAAGTGTCCCCTAAATAGAGGTGTCTGCTTAATGTAGCTGTGCCCATAATATAGGTGTCCCCGTAATAAAGGTGTCTTCTTAACAGAGGTGTCCCCTAAATAGAGGTGTCCCCTTAATAGGGTGTCAACTTAATAGAGTTGTCCCCTAAATAGAGGTGTCCCTACAATGGAGGTGTGCCCTAAATAGAGGTGTCCTACTAATGGAGGTGTCCTCTTAATATAGGTGTTCTCTTAAAAGAGGTTTCCCGTAAATGGAGGTTTCCCTCTAATATAGGTGTCCCCTTAATAGAGGTATCTCCTAAATAGAGATGTCACCTAAATAGAGGTGTGCCCTAAATAGAGGTGTACCCCTAATGTAGGTGTTCCCTGAATAGTAGGTGTCCCCTTAATAAAGATTTCCCCTAAATGGAGGTTTCCCCCTTAATAGAGGTGTCCACCAAATAGAGGTTTCACCTAAATAGAGGTGTGCCCTAAATTGAGGTGTCCCCTTAATGTAGGTGTCAACTTAATGTAGGTGTTCCCTGAATATAGGTGTCCCCTTAATAAAGGTTTCCCCTAAATGGAGGTTTCCCCTTAATAGAGGTGTCCACTAAATAGAGGTGTCCTCTCAATGGAGGTGTCCCCTACATAGAGGTGTCTCCTTAATGTAGGTGTACCATAAATATAGGTGTGCCCTAAATAGAGGCGTCCCCTTAATAGAGGTGTGCCCTAAATATAGGTGTCCCCTTAATAGAGGTGTCCCCTTAATAGAGGTGTACCCTAATTAGAGGTGTTCCCTAAATAAAGTGGTGCCCTAAATAGAGATGTCCCCTTAATATAGGTGTGCCCTTAATATAGGTGTCCCCGTAATAGAGGTGTCTCCTAAATAGGGTGTCCCCTTAATAGAGGTGTCCCCTAGATAGAGGTGTCCCCAAAATAGAGGTGTGCCCTAAATAGAGATGTCCTACTAATGGAGGTGTTCTCTTAATATAGGTGTTCCCTAAATATAGGTGTCCCCTTAATAGAGGTTTCCCCTTAATGGAGGTTTCCTTTTAATAGAGGTGTCCAATAAATAGAGGTGTCCCCTTAATAAAGGTGTCCACTTAATAGAGTTGTCCCCTAAATAGAGGTGTCCACTAAATAGAGGTGTCTCCTTAATGTAGGTGTCCGCTAAATGTAGGTGTGCCCGAAATAGAGGTGTCCCCTTAATAGAGGTGTGCCCTAAATAAAGGTTTCCCCTAAATAGATGTGTGCTCTAAATAGAGGTGTTCCCTAAATATAGGTGTCCCTTTAATAGAGGTTTCCCCTTAATAGAGGTTTCCCCTAAATAGTGTTGTCCCCTAAATAGAGATGTCCCCTTAATAGAGGTCTCCCCTTAATAAAGGTGTCCCCTGAATATAGGTGTGCTCTAAATATAGGTGTGCCCTAGATAGAGGTGTTCCCTTAAAGTACCTCCATGATCAAATTTTAAGTATTGAAAATCACGCGAAAAGCAACAAAAATTTTGGACTTGTTCTTCGTGCAATTTTCTATGCTGATTGTTATTATAACTTCAACCCGTGAGGTATGTTTGACATACCATCTGACGTCACTTTCTCCCATTCGCAACCAAGCCTTGGAACAAGGTTGATTAATGGCGGCCGTAAATTCTCGGAAATAAATGTTAAAATAAAATGACTTCTGATGTTCGTTATGAATTGAAATTTGGCAAGATGAGTAAGAAAGTCTAATGGTACACGAAAATAGAAAGAAATTAAAATAAAAAATTTGATGATAGGGGCACTTTAATAGCGGTGTGCGCTAAATAGAAGTGTCCCCTTAACAGAGGTGTGTCCTAAGTAGAGGTGTGCCTCCAATACTGAAGTGTCCCCTTAATAGAGGTGTTCCTTTAATAGATGTGTCTCTCTTAAAGAGGTGTCCCCTTAATAGAGTTTCCACTGTAATGTCCAAATGGGATTCCTGGATTTCCTTAGACTACTCGCTAAACAAGATGAAGGCATCTTTTTATTTCCATTTGTAACCTTTCACATGTTTCGATCGTCTGCTGTCGGAGTCACGCTTAATATGACACGAAACTATCTTACGTATGCTTCCCTAAAGAATTTGGGGTTTGATGGTCCAAGAAAAGAAAGATAACAAACCTGAGCCACTATGATCTGAAGATGGTCCTGTATGAGACGACGGGGTGCGACCGAAATAAAGTGTCCAGTCAAAGTCATCTGACTTAGATTGGCTCCAACCAGAGCACAATCCAATGTCAAAATTACACCATGGCTGAGATGGAAGAGGAACGCCACTAATTTTGCTAATTATCCAAGTTTTTAACGTACGGACGTTGGCGTACACAGATGGCTTTAAGGGTGCAGCACATGGCATTCCAGCCCAACTTGTAACACCTTCAAGATGCCATATTCCGTTAAACTCGCATACAAGTGGACCCCCACTGTCACCATGGCAGGAACCTTCACCACCTACGTCTCTACCGACACATATCATAGTGTCGTCTATAGCGCCGGGATATCTATTCATACAGCGTTTTTTTGATATCAGAGGCACATCAACCTGCATGAGTTCTGTTGGTGTAGGACCGTGATATCGAATTGTTCCCCAACCAGTGATCCAACAAGTTCTGTTAGAATCGTCAAAAGGAAGCTGAAACCTATTATTTGGAAGACAGGCCAGTCCAATTCCTTTTCCAAGCTTGGCAGGTTTTGACAACTTAAGGAGGGCGACATCATTGCTCCATCTGTTTGGTATGTAATAGTTTTCGTGTTGAATTATCTCTGTAACGTCGAAATCCTGCTCTGTTCCAACAGATGTATTCAATCTGTAATGCGCTCCCAGTCTAAAGGTACGAAAGTGTCAATATTACTATGAATGCTTTTAGGAAGTCCTCTTTTCTTTATCGAATGAAAAAAATAAAGAAGTTTTCAATTGAGTGTAGTAAAACCAAATCCAAAGTAATCATTCTGCTAATCACAACAGACTCAGACAATCCAATGAACCAATCAGAACGCGAAGCAAATACATGTAGCCACCTCTAAGGGCGGAAAACGCATGCGAGCAAGTCTCGATTGGTTTTTCCTCTGATTGGTTGATAAAGTGGCGTGAGATTTTTTAGCCAATCATAGAACGTACATTGTAGTAATGCAAAACCAAAGCAATTGCGAAATTACTTTCGTTACTCAATTGAAAACCGTTCTAATGGCGGCATTTATTCTGTCTATTGTAATGAACCATATTACCGCTTCAAAAAAGTCGACCTTTAACAATGGTTCTAAAAATGTGACTTTTAAAAAGAATAAACTAATTTAAACAATCTTACTTGAAATTTAAGTAATAAAATTGACAAGAAATATATTGAGTTAAAAAGTACACCAAAGTACTGAATCACAATGTTGCTCACTAAATAATTAATTCAAATCAAGAAAAACAAAATAAAGCGGTTCGACAGATGTAGTTGTTTTCCTTACCTTACTTTAACAGAAGACAAAGACATTCCGTAAACACAATGGGTGGCCGTAAGGACCCATTGTGGATGAATCAAAGTTCCTCCACAAAATTGTCTGCCACTGCTTGATCTGAGCATTGCCTGCCAGGGCCAACTGTTTACAGGTGCAACTGTACCACCAACTATACGTGCACTGCTAGCTATAGGCCGAGCACCACATGAAACTATGAATAGAGAAAATGAATATCATGGATCTATTTCAGAACGGATATTTCTACGGTTGTTAAATTTGCCTTTGTCTTTAGCTGCCGTTAATAATAACTAGAAATACGTGACTCGCAGAACCTCGCGAATCTTGGGGGAGGATGCACTGCAAAGTTTTAGCGATGTGGGAGGGAGAGTAAAATTTCTGATTTAAATGGAGAGGTTGGTTCCTTGCTTTCGTTCCCAGTCTCTTCCATTTAACTTGTACTTTGTGCCCTGTCTTCGTAAAATAAAATAAATGGGAGCTAGTGCTGGTCAGTTTTGGGTTTTGAGCTGTGGGTCGCTGTAACTGCTATGGGACTGGGTATCAAACGGTCATTAATTTTTGTCAGAAGGAAAATTGGTCTGAAAGTGGATGTATTAAGTACTGTTGTGGACATGGGTCCAGGACAATATGCAGTGGTGTTCTGTTTATTTTGATTGTCTCAATTAAATTCCATTTTTTGAAGCTTGTGAGTGCCATCTCCCAAATTAACCTGTTTTCTTTAGATACTGCTATAGTTTTTGTTCTATATACTGGGTATCATCTCTATTCGCTTGAATGGTTGAGATCACAAGAGGTTACCGCTGCTGAAAAGTGATGTCCAAAAAATAACAACTCAATGGTAAAAGTGGCATGAGATTCTTCCAGCAGTAACAATACTATATTTTGGATACAGGGAATTTCATTTTTGTACGAAATTGATTACAAAACATGAATATTCAAGATAAAGCAACAGATTCTCTGCAAATACCATAAGCAATGTATAGAGACCTGGATGGAGAATTCGTAGGTTAAGACCAGGACTTAGGCCTTTATGATCAGTTAGCCCCTTTAAAAATCTCGAAATCAAAATTAATTTCAGTTGTTAATGTACATTCTCCTTACTGGTGTCAATACAGTTCACATAGCCATATAACTACAGTGAATTTGTATTCAATTTCCACAGACAACTCATGTTGAAGGTGATCTGGTTCTCAATTTGCATAATCTATGTACTTGCTCGTCACTGATATTGTGAGGAGATTTAAGATACTGATCACCGTTCTAATAATAAATGTGAAACAGTTATGTTGATGTGTCATGTGTTTACCTACATGTATACAGTTGCTACACATTAGCTGGTCATGATTGCCTAACAGAAAATTTTTTTTTCGTAACAAAATGTTTTTATCCAAATTGTAAACAGAAATTCTCCTTACTAAACCATTCGAATGTTATTTCTTATTGAACTATTTTATGAAGAATGCTGTAAACTCCGTATACGCATACAAAGCACATTTCCCTCACTGGACATTCACAAACAATGCTACATCATGTACATGTTGTATATTTGGGAACTAATTTCCACCTGTGTGATCTGTAGTTTTGATCATTTATCTGTAGATAATAAATCAATTCCAGCAGCCTGAACATATCTATTCAACAAACTAAATGGGCACGTTATATTGCCAGTCTTAGCCAGTATAACAAACGTTTCCATTTCTATAAATATCAGTCTTGCTCTTAGCAATAAACAGCTCAACATATTTATCGTCGCAAAACTTAACATCGCAACAGCATAAATAAGCCAGTTCATTAAAGCGCAAAAAGCCAGCGTAAGCTGTCACACAAATAGCGGCAGTGCGTAAGTCAGACAAACCAGCGTTAACTGATGCATACTTCTGACATATATTAAATAACATATCGGGACTGACAGGCTCTTTCTTTACTATCGGTCTAGAAAGACTTCTCTTAGCCGATTCTAGGATACCTTTAACAAGAATAGACTCGCAAGGATTAGATAATCCGTAAAGATTATGCGCCCAGCGAATACCGTACACAGCGGCTTCTAAAGCCGAGTACGACGAATTACTTTGAAGTAAGGACTCTAAATAAGTAGCAACGGACAAATAATTTGATGGAAGAACGCTAATTTCCTTATAGCTAGCAGCCCAAACTCTAAACTTTTCAAAAGCTCTTGAATAGCGCTCAGTAGTGGAATCCGCTTTTGCTCCTAAACAGCGTAAAGGTGAACAGCTTGCCAATCGACAAAGCTCGGGATCCATAAATCGACCCACAAATGTTGATAAAGCCCTTGCACCTTGTAATAAACAAACAAAGAGAAAAATAAGTACAAACCCACCTCTGCGATAATTGTGGCGTACCCACGTCATAAAACAAAGGTCCTAGTGGACCAAACAAAGTCCCAATGGACTAATATATTTCCAAAATGTAAACAAATAAATCATGAAAAACAGACAATGTGTATCGGTACGTATCATAGTCCCAGTGGACCAATAAGATACTAATACTAAGTGCACATCCCAGTGGAAACAATGAATTGGACCATACAACACTGTCCTAGTCCCAGTGGACTAATGAAGTTTTGGTGCCGTCAAGTTTCAAAAACAACACTGGAGTACTAAAAGCGGACGAGCCAAAACAAGTTTCTTTGTTCGCCCCTTGAACAAAAACATCGCTCCCATTTTGGACGAACAAAATATCCACAACAAAACTCTTAAACGCGCCGCTTTCCTGAATAAGATAAGGCCAGAACACTGACGAAGGCCAGAACGGGACAATCAAAACACCACGAGACTGACAATTAAGAAAATGCATAAGGACGCGGGGAATTAAATATACTGGGGGAACAAGCCAACAGTTTTCCCGACCCCAGTCAAAAGCTAGAGAATCTACGCCCAAGCTCCCAGGTTGAAAAAACAATGAATAAAACCTAGGAACTTTAGCGTTAACGGAATAGGTGGTTACATGTTAAGTCATCGCCGCCATGCATAGCATAAGCACAAGAAGAACGAACACGTTCGTTCTTTTTGTGCTTATGCTATGCTAGTGTCACATTTATGTCAAGTGAGAACGGGGATGAAATAAGCACAAGCATAAGCACAAGGCAGTCAACCAAATCATCCGCCATCTTTGATTCGGATCTCACAGCCGAGGAAAGCTGGTATCGAGAATTTCGTTCATACTGCGCTTGCGTATGTCTTTATGCTTATGTTCTGGCGTTCTCACTTGCTTTTCGGCCGATTATGCTTATGCTTATGCTTGTGCTTATGCGCTAGTGAAAACCAGCCTTAACACTCCAATCGTCAAAATCGACAATATTGCTCAAATAGTCTGCAATTTCATTCTCTGAACGCGGGATCCACTCCATATCAATAATAACATCATGTTCCTTGGAAAGCGAAAAAATTTCCATTGCCAATTTGTGCAGGTGAACCTTACTGCTACCTGTCTTAACAATAGCTGCAACACCCTGATTATCTGTATACCACTTCACATAACTTCCCTTGAGCAAATTAGCAAAACTCTGCAAAGCATGTTTAACACACGTAAGCTCTCTCCATGTAGAACTTTGTTTCATCTCAATTGTATCCCAGTTTTTGTGTGAAACTGGTTTACCGTTCATGGAGATAAAGGCAGCGCAACCGACCGCACTAGCGTCGGAATAAACAACCCGAGAAGGTAAAACAGGTTTCCTCCATATAGGTCTGGAACTGCTCGCGCCAAAATTTGAGTTCTACAAGCACATCAGAATCTAAGACAACCTGCGCATCCCAGCCTCTTCTGCATTCAATTATTAACCGATGCATAGCTTTGGTCATGAGCTTGCAAACATCACCCATGATCAAAAAATTTGAGATAATTCTCCCCTAGCAGAGACGCTCTTGAAAGACATAATTTAAACCATTTCGTCAAAAATTCCTGAAATCTTTTCCAGTGGTATGAACATACAATTGTTCTTGAAATCCCGAAAAATACCCAACCGGCAAATGCCCTGCATGGGGACCCACTGACACTTATCTTTATTGGGAACAAACCCAGATTTGAAAAGATCCGACCTGACAAGCGACGAGTGCCCTTCGCATTTAGAAAAACTTTGGGCCGCTGAAATGCCATCGTCCAAATAAACGACAATGCTGATGGCCTTAGAACGCCAATATTTAACTAACGCTCTCATAACTTTCGAAAAAATATATGGGCCCACGGAAAGCCCAAACGGCAAAACCGTAAATTTGAAATATTTAGTAACGCCTTCGAAAACCCACGCGAAACCCAAAAATTGTTGATCAGGTTAAAAAATCTCAATATGATGATAGCCCGATTTGATATCAAACGAGCAAGCCCAAGCGCAAGGCCTGGCTAGCAAACACTGAAGGAACGATTCAGCATCCTCAAAATTAATCTTAGACTTCTTGACAAAGAAATTTACGTGCCTAAGATCTAATATAAGCCTTTTCTTCCCGTTGGGTTGAATGGAAACTGATAGGGGATTAATAACCACCGGCGGAAAACTGCACTCCACGACCGAACCAACTTTAAGAAGTTCGGTGACTGCACTGAAGACAAAATCAGTATTCTGCAAGGCAGACTTAATTATTTTGAAGATAAACTGATGCAGGAGTATAGTAAAAAGGTATCTTGTAACCTTCTTTAATAACGCTAAGGACAAATTGAGAAGCACTAATGCTTTCCCAAAATTTAACGTCAACTTTAAGCCTACCCTTAACAATGACTGATTCAGAACCTTCTAAATAGTCCTCATAACTACGTTCCAATAAGTCTCTTTTTTCAATCCCAACAGACTGAGAATGCAAATCAACAACAACATTGAAATACTCATCTGTTCCAAGTCTGTTCAATGCTTCACTACTTGTTGACGGTAGCGTTGGACGTGCTTGGCAAGGCTCTGTTGCTGTAAAGGCGACTGTAGTTTGGGCAAAATGGCGAGTTTGCCCAATGCCCGAACTACCCACAGGCGAATCATTTGTCGGAAGGTTGAGGCTGTCTGTTCCGAAATGACTGTGGCGGAAATGGCTGCTGAGGAAATGGTTTGGGACGAAAAGGCTGCGAAGCAGAGCGATGTAAAGAACTCCCAGCGGCCAAAGATGCCTCTTGATGGAATTTACGGTTCTGAGCAGTACTGCGATTCTGCTTACGAACACGAAGCTTGGCAAGCGCCCTTCTTTTAGCAGACCGAAGTTTCTTCTCATCTTCCGAATCGTCAGCTAACTCGTCTGATTCGTATTGTTCGACCGCCGTCCAGCCTGCCGGACTCTTGTCTGCAAACCGTATAACTTTGTTGCGTTTATTCAGCAAAGTTTTAGCGTTCTCCAGTTCCTTATTAACTCCGGCCAAATTGCCCTCCAGCAGATGATTGGAAGCCGAGTTAATAGAGTCTATCAAATTCGAGTTGAACTCAAATTGCAACTTATTACCTATAAACTGAAAAGTGCTGGAAGCCTTCGCTTCAGTCTTTAATTTTTTGATTTGAGTGTTTGTCGCAAGTTCCTTCTGTTCGAGACCCCGCTTGAAATCTGCAAACTTCTTGTCGAGCTTCGAATCGAAGAGACGGGAAACTAAACTCAACGTTTCTTCGCCGGAAAGGCCACTCTCTTGAGTAGGTTCATCAGGAATAACGGTTGATGGTAAAGGATCACTGCCCGTTTTATCCATAATTTACAGAAACGTAGCGAGAGATGCCATCGAGTGATCTTGCATACTGCGAAAATACCTTATATACCTAATAACAAATACTCACGCACGCTGTAATACCGACACATTCATACAAGCACTAAAACAAGCGTGCATTCCTTAACGTCAGAAAATACATAACCTCGCTTCGCGAGGAAATTATCTGACAAGATGTTGTCTGAGAGCAAGGAAAAAACTATAAACCATAATTGCCTACTGCAAATCTAAGCAAATTCACGCGCTAACATTAGCGACATTTAATGTAAAAGAACAGTCTCACCTATCAAAATATCACATTTATAAACATATTATAGATGAGCTTTTTACGCTGACGGCGTCTAGTTGGGAGGACTCGTTTAAATAAAAGGTAAAAATTTGCCCATGGACACAGCGAATCTCCATCGCATTTCAAGACAACAAAAACTCAGAGACACCTCATGGTTTGGTGTGATGTGTGACTCGAGTTTCCAGAGTGCAAGACACACGATGATATCGCTGCAGCAGTTTCATTTGAACAATATAAATTTGTTTGGAATAAGACCAACATGTTTTAATGCTAAATCAAAGTTTTCATGTAGACAAAGAATCCACATCGTGAAGGGCGGAGTCTAAATTGCATTTTTAAACTCGACCACCAAGTTTGACCATCGTTGAAAAGCATCCATGTGTACTATTCCGAAAGTAAGGGTTTTTTTGCTATTGCCTTCTTTTGCAAGGGATTGCATACATAATCTACATGTAGTATGGGGCTATGTGGAAATCTTTAGAGAATTAAGCGACGGCTTGAACAACTCGTAAGCGGGTCTAAAATTGCTAATTAATCGTAAGTCCATGGTTAAACGTCTTCAAGATGCGTTTAAATATTAGAAACAGTAGAAAAAAACCTAGATTTTTACCACAAATTGTTAACCTTTTTTAAACAGCAAGTAAATGTTTTGGTTAAAAAAATCGGTACGAAGCAAGGGGAAAAATCATAACATATTTTTCATACCGTTCGTTGTTGTTGCGTTCACTGCCAGAGTTCTGTATGATCGTCCCAGTTCGTCAACTCCAAAAACCTCCACAGTATAATTTGCTGAATGTATGACTCCATCAATTATTGCGGATAGTCTGTTTCCAAGCGTCATTTTATGAACCAAAACATCCTTATTGGTTCTATTTAAAAGTATCATGTAGTGACGGATCTGTCGATTTAGAAGACTTGTGAGGTTTGTCCACGTGATAGATATGCTGGAGAAGGTGGTATTTTCGACTGAAATACTCCAGCCGGGAATCATAGAAGCTGCAATCAAGATAGGAAATGCTCATTCAGTTAACAACTTACTACGTTGGATATGGAGCACAGCATAAAGTCAACACGTCGATGAGACGATTTAAATTATTTTTCCTGTTTTACGTGTTTTAACGTGTTTAATCTTCTGATTTTATCCAGATAAATCAAGGAAAATGTTTGTCTTGAATAAAGTGGACACTGAAAGTAATGTTTAGCTTATTAAATTGCAGTACATTTTTTACCTACCTTCATTGAGACCATTCCTCATAATCACGTACCGGACTCTAACGACGCTTCTGTGCGGAAGCAGATATATATTCGCTGTGACGTTCTGCGAACTCAAGAATGGGACCTCTAACAGTGACCTGCGATTCGATGACGAGCAGCCGCCTTGCTGATATCTCAAAGTTCCATTGCCGTCAAATATCTTCAAATATTCACTGCAATAGATTAAAATATATAAAAATGTAATTCAGTAATATCGGATATTTGACCGTGAAAAGCAATTAAAACGTTAAAGTTAAACGATTTAAATGTTTAAAAGAAAGAATTTGGCTCTAAATTAGTTGTTTTTTAGCACAATGTACGCTTGTACAATTACATTGCCTCGCTTACTCACATCTTTACAACATGATGCTTAGAAGATGATCTGTGAGACAATGTTCATGGAAATAACTTCAGACTTCAAATAAACGGTTGAATTTATCGAGGGTTAATATTCAATGTGAAATTGTCGTCGTGAAAAACTTCGGAATTGTAATTTACTTAATGTGGCAAATAATAACTTACAGTAATAAGACAAGACGACCACTCTAATCTATGTACCTGCAAATTAAATGTACTTCTTGTATTAAAAACAGTGCAGTTGCGGGGTTGAAACCAACATTTCCTATTTTCCAAAAAGAGTACAATGAACTGTAGCCTGCGTTGGTTGCATTTATCAGGCCAACTGATTGATTAACAGCGATCTTGCTACCTGAAAGGAGAAAGACGAAAACGATAAGAAAATCAGTTGTATCACATCTACAATTACTCGCCTTCGGCTCGTGCCTCGATGGTGTTGTTATAACATAGATGAACGTGTTGACTTACACCAATTTAGTGTAAAATTCTCATTTGTGTAAAATTACCTTATTTTGGTGTGCACACAGCTGCAACGGGTTTTACACCATTGTGGTGTATTTTAACACCTTTAAGGCGGGGCTCTACCTGAATTTTAATGAAATTTTAAGAGGTTTTAAGAAGGGATAGGTGAAAGAAAATGATTTTTGGAACACCAACAGACAGTTGATACCCACGTAAGAGCACCCCAGGTTTCTAGTGGACTAACTTGGTATCCGTCTATTAATTATTAACTACAAATTCTAATTTTAAAACTTCACTAAATCCTCAATATTTCTTATTTCTCTAAATTTTACCAATCCTTTAAGAAAAACTATTTCCTCCCCCAAATACCCAAAAATCACCCCAAAATTTACAAAACATCCCACAACATAGATTCATGTAATGAGCGAAGGGTTTTTGGATTGCTTGAAACGTGAACGAGATATTTCCATTAAAGCCATGTTAACTGAGTGGCGGAAACATGGCATTCAGGTAGACCCCCGCCTTAAGACCAACATTTTCAAGAAAATCCTTGATGTAATCGACATTAAGCTAAAAGATGTCAAGAAATCCACGAGTTCAAGACTTCTGCCAGAGTTGTGAATGAAAACAGTAATTTTATTACGTTATAGGACGAAAACAAGCTTCGCACCAAAACGAGGCTGCGCCTCGAGAACATCAACGAAAATGTGTCCCACATGGGAGGCAAAGACGCTGTCGCGTCTTATATAATGTTTACAGCATCATCAGGTTATTAAGAGCTCCCTCGTGCGGGTGGACCGGTGAGGGTGGGACTCTGCAGAGACTCTGCGCCCAGTAACTCTACCCCAATGAGGGGGGTAGGGGGAGCAGAGACGGGGAGCAGAGACGGGGAGCATTTTGCTCAAATTATTTTTCATTTTTTTTCTTGTTATATTAACATGTTAAAAGGCGCGTGTTAACTCGTACCTACATCAAATGGACGTATCTGGCACTGTAAATTCGGTGTAAATATGAAGAAAGCCATATACGTGTCCCCCCTTAAAAATGGGTTAAAAACACATCTCTGGTGTAAATTTACCCTTTTGGGGGTAGAATTACACTGATTGTGTGTTACCATAACACTACAGGGGTGTTTTCTAACGCAATCAAAATTGCTCGTATCCGTAATTTACACCATATTGGCGTTAGTGTACACAGTTTTAGTGTTAAAAAAACACTGAATTGGTGTGCACACAGCTGCAATAATTTACACCTTTTTGGTGTTGCCATAACACTCTCGATTTTTATGTGTGTAAATCTGATACAACATAGCCTGCGCGCGCAGACGTCTCCTATTTCCTTTGCTTCACAAGGAAATCGGCGACGCCTGCACGCAGGCTAATACAACACGCAGAAAATCAGAAAACGGCAAACTGATCCTTACGGCAGGGCAATGAAGGAGTAATGGCTGCGTTATTGCGTAGTCGTCCTGGTGGTGTAGTGGTTAACACATCGACGCTAGAAAGTCGGGGACGCGGGTTCGAATCCCGATCAGGACAATTTTTAAGGTTTTCACATTGTGTTTATTTATTCTTTATTTGACTGGTTTAAGTTCATTTGTGTTATTTATATTCGTCAAAAAGGCCTAGAAGCCTTCCAGTCAGCTCCTGTGAAAACACTGAAAATTGTCCGGGAGGTCCTTGAGCCATAAAGCTTAAAGTTCGGCTGCGTTATTGCGTAGTCGTCCTGGTGGTGTAGTGGTTAACACATCGACGCTAGAAAGTCGGGGATGCGGGTTCGAATCCCGATCAGGACAAAATTGAAGGTTTTCACTTTGTGTTTATTTATTCTTTATTTGACTGGTTTAAGTTCATTTGTGTTATTTATATTCGTCAAAAAGGCTGCGTTATTGCGTAGTCGTCCTGGTGGAGAGAGAGAGAGAGAGAGAGAGAGAGAGAGAGAGAGAGAGAGAGAGAGAGAGAGAGAGAGAGAGAGAGAGAGAGAGAGAGAGAGAGAGGGAGGGAGGGAGGGAGGGAGGGAGGGAGGGAGGGAGGGAGGGAGGGAGGGAGGGAGGGAGGGAGGGAGGGAGGGAGGGAGGGAGGGAGGGAGGGAGGGAGGGAGGGAGGGAGGGAGGGAGGGAGGGAGAGAGAGAGAGAGAGAGAGAGAGAGAGAGAGAGAGAGAGAGAGAGAGAGAGAGAGAGAGAGAGAGAGAGAGAGAGAGAGAGAGAGAGAGAGAGAGAGAGAGAGAGAGAGAGAGAGAGAGAGAGAATGAATGAATAAACTTTATTTAAGTTTAAATGTCACTCGCCCCACTATTCCCTAGTGGATAGTGGTGACAAAAGTGGTAAAAGTAAGTAAAGTGTAATGAAAAACGATGGGGCGAATATATATAATAAATAAAGATATATATATATATATATCTTTAGTTTTATATATATTTTGTTTTATTATTTTGTTTACCCCTTCATCGCCTTGCCATAAGGATCAGTTTGCCGTTTTCTGATTTTCTACAAGTAATTATTGTACTGATCCAGGTCTACAACTGGGAGATTCGGCACCACTCAACGGTTTGTCGCTGTGGTCTTGCTGATATTTTATATTTTAATACAACACGGCCGCTCATGTTATGAACACTACTTAAAAAATTGCATTTTCTTTTATTGCTTTTATATTACACTGTAAGTCTCACCTGGGCAATTTCCCTCGGTAACTGATACGTCATCAATTGCGATGTCACTTCGAAATGACGCTCCTACTATAGCCTCAAATGATATCTGGAAAATAGAATCTGAGGTAATCAAGTGCTCTAGGTGATCAACGATGTACAAACAAACTCATACGCTCTCCCGGGGAAGGTTGGGGTGGTGGGGCTGTTTGGAACCTCATAGAATGTGAGCACATTAACGGATGACCAGTGATGTTTTATATATGCAAGTTTCGATAATATTATGGGTTTAGCCTTCAAATTACGCTGCTGCAGGACTCCGAAGTGGTAATTTAAAATAGTGCCGTTTTAAGATTTATCACCTTTTTCAAAGATTTCAATTTTTCACCAAAACTAAACATCTTTCATCCGAGACATCTAAAATTTGATTGCATTAAATGATATGCTGGTTTTACCAAGCTTTTTCATATATTTTTTCCCTGGACAAGAATGTTTTATATACTTAATCTAACTGGTTCGACCTTCTCATTTTATATCCAGGACATCCATTGATCGTTTTATCTAAACTTGTCAACAACACGGCGATTGAAGCGGACAAACAAACAACTAGTGAAATCTGTCAGTGACAGCAAAAACAAAATTCGCCTTAACAAAGATCGTCTTCGATTTTTCAAAGAAATGCAGAACGTTTACATACATTGTTAATGGAATGGACGGTCCTTGACACCCTTTTCCAAAGCTTGCCTTGATTTCCTGTCATGGTGAATATTATATCATTTCCATTGAAAACATTAAGAGTTCCCATGTCTGATCCATACATGTGATAGTAAAATATCAAGCATGACGGCGATTTGTATCTGGGCGTTGCAAATATAAGTTTGGCCTTCTCGCCTATTGACCAAGATGAAGCTTCGATATACATATATTTCCCTGTAAAAGGAGTACAGCTTATTTTAGTATTTGCATTCTGTTTGTTTTTTTTGTTAAATAAAAACCAAACTAGAAATTAAAACTCACATCAGAAATAATAAATGTAACTTAGTTTTTTTCACTTTCAATATTAATATTTGCTCCCAATTTACGAAAATATTTTTTCTTAGCATAACATTTTTTTCTAAGGATGAATCCTAATATCATTTTTTGGTTTCATTTATATTTCAGTTTATTTTTTCTAAACAGAAAACCTGCAATGTAGCTCTTAGCCTCCTAGCTGCGAGAGATCTTGTCATATGTATTGGAACCTGCATTCATGGGAAACCATCGGGACCAAGAGAAGTGTCCCCCAAACAGAGGTGTCCCCTAAATAGAGGTGTCCCCTAAAAAGAGGTGTTTCCTAAATATAGGTGTCCCCTTAATAGAGGTGTCCCCTAAATAGAGGTCTCCCATTAATAGAGGTTTCCCCTAAATATAGGTATCCCCTAAACAGAGGTGTCCCTTAATGGAGGTGTCCTCTTAATATAGGTGTTCCCTAAATATAGGTTTCCCCTTAATAGAGGTGTCCACTAAATAGAGGCGTCCCCTTGATAGAGGTGTCCCCTTAATAGAGGTGTCCCCTTAATAGAGGTGTCCACTAAATAGAAGTGTCCCCTAAATGATGTGTCATCTTAATGTAGGTGTTCCCAAATATAGCTAGGTGTCCCCTAAATATAGCTAGGTGAGCCCTAAATAGAGGCGTCCCCTAAATAGAGGTGTCCCCTAATTAGAGGTGTCCCCTAAAAAGAACTGTATCCTAAATAGAAGTGTGCCATAAATAGAGGTGTCCCCTTCATAAAGGTATATCCATATATCCCTTAATAGAGGTGTGCCCTAAATAAAGGTGTCCCTTTAATAGAGGTTTCCCCTTAATAGAGGTTTCCCCTAAATAGAGTTTTCCTCTAAATAGAGGTGTCCCCTTAATAGAGGTGTCCCCTTAATAAAGGTGTCCCCTAAATATACGTGTGCCCTAAATATTGGTGTTCCCTTAAAGTACCTCTATGATCAAATTTTAAGTATTGAAAATCACGCGAAAAGTAACAAAAATTTTGGACTTGTTCTTCGTGCAATTTTCTATGCTGATTGTTATTATAATTTCAACCCGTGAGGTATGTTTGAGTCTTTGATAGCCTGTTCCAGGCTCCGAGATAGTGGGGAACGCGCGAAGTAAAAAAAAAAGGAAAAAGTCGCGGGGTCGATTTTTCCCTATTTTTTACTTCGCGCGTTCCCCACTATCTCGGAGTCTGGAACAGGCTAAGTCTTTGACGTCACTTTCTCCCATTCGCAACCAAGCCTTGGAACAAGGTTGATTAATGGCGGCCGTAAATTCTCGGAAATAAATGTTAAAATAAAATGACTTCTGATGTTCGTAATGAATTGAAATTTGGCAAGATGAGTAAGAAAGTCTAATGGTACACGAAAATAGAAAGAAATTAAAATAAAAAATTTGATCATAGGGGCACTTTAATAGCGGTGTGCGCTAAATAGAAGTGTCCCCTTAACAGAGGTGTGTCCTAAGTAGAGGTGTGCCTCCAATAGAAGTGTCCCCTTAATAGAGGTGTTTCTTTAATAGATGTGTCTCTCTTAAAGAGGTGTCCCCTTAATAGAGTTTCCACTGTAATGTCCAAATGGGATTCCTGGATTTCCTTAGACTACTCGCTAAACAAGATGAAGGCATCTTTTTATTTCCATTTGTAACCTTTCACATGTTTCGATCGTCTGCTGTCGGAGTCACGCTTAATATGACACGAAACTATCTTACGTATGCTTCCCTAAAGAATTTGGGGTTTGATGGTCCAAGAAAAGAAAGATAACAAACCTGAGCCACTATGATCTGAAGATGGTCCTGTAGCAGGCGACGGGGTGGGACCGGAATAAAGTGTCCAGTCAAAGTCATCTGACTTAGATTGGCTCCAGCCAGGGCACAATTCTTTATCAAAACTACAGGATACTGCAAGAAACAGACATCAATAACATCATCATTGTTGCTTTATATTAATATCCTTTTCATCGCCCTGTCATGGCACATTTTTTAGGCTGTTGAGCTTTTCCCATTGACGATTTGTCTTAGGTAAAGCCGTCTTTTGCCTAAATGGTTTAATAAATTATTTTAATTTTTAGACTGATTAGTCGTATGGGGTATGGCAGATTCAGATTAAAAATTACATGGCTACCCTCATTTCAATGCAGTCTTCAGCAATGGTACTACATGTACATACTGTTATTAAAAGCAATATGTGTTTCACCTGGACAGTTGCCTTCAATTATTTCCACGCTATCGATGGCGATATCGCCCGTATATGAGCTACCCACGATCCCTTCAAATGTTACCTGTAAATGTTAATCAAATAGTGTACTATTGCTAAGCCGAAACAAACGCAAATAACTTAATTACATTTAGTTATAAACCGCTTTATGTTTAGCACTGATGTCTTGGTACATATCGGCTGTTTGTACACTAGAAGACCGACAACAAAATTGTCAAGGTAAGTTATCTGTTTAGAATTCACACTGAGACGAATAAATGGTCAGACGAAATGTTCGTCTGGAGAATTGGTCTGGAAACGGCCGTTAGTGAAAAGAAACATTCTCATACTCACTGAACTATCCAGAAAAACGGGTAGTGCCTCTTTAATCCATGTGTCTCCCTGATTTCCTGATATGTTCAATACCTTGTTATCTCCACTGTAGACAATGAGTGTTCCAATTGAGGATCCATACATGTGATAATAAAACGAAAGACACGACTTTTTTCCATTGTCCGGAACAGCGACTACAAGTTTTGCTTTTTCTCCAGATTTCCTCGGAGAAGATGCCTCAATGTACATGTACTTTCCTGGAACAAAATATGAAATTACTTTAGTAAAATCGAACGATTTTTAAGATGTTTGCACATAGTCTATATAAAAAGAAGTCTAACCTTGACCCCCTTGACCAAAGGTCGGCCCAGTAGAAGAGGAAGGCGTTGACCCAGATTCCAGTGTCCAGTCGAAGTCGTTTGAAGTCGATTGATTCCACCCAGAACACAACCCGTCGTCAAAGGTACACCATACTAAAGAAATGAAACTAAATGAAACTAAAGATAATTTCGCAAATTTCTTCACAATTTTTGTAAAAACAAAAACATTACTGCAGAGTACTTTACTGCCTTGATTTCTTGAAGTAATTCTGATTCTTATCTAACTAAAAGTAGCTTTAAGCATCAGTATATGGTTGGGTATAAGTATATCTATGTGCACGCAGGAGCGATACAAGAATGAGCAAAGACAGGTGCGCAACATGCAATGCAAAAAATACCCTCTTCACTGTCTCTTCTTCAACGTTTGCTTTGTTAAGTCGGTCGTGAACGGTGGAAGAAAAGTAAACATGCAAACCAAAACACATTTAAAAGCGTCTGCTATATTGACTGGCTCTTGATTATAATGCAATCGTGTCCGGGAATATCCGGGAATTGTGCTAGCTTATTCCTATCGTACATGTCATGACCATGTGATCACGTTTAGTTTAAACCGCAGTATTTTTTAAATATCTTTTCATGGCTTTGAGTATATTTAGGTAGTCATGTTTTCACTGAGTTGCACTTACCTAATGCAGAGACCGATTCGTTATGTGGCGGCGGATTAGGTGGAACAA
Organism: Dendrophyllia cribrosa; assembly: GCA_024195265.1. Classification (NCBI taxonomy): domain Eukaryota; kingdom Metazoa; phylum Cnidaria; class Anthozoa; order Scleractinia; family Dendrophylliidae; genus Dendrophyllia; species Dendrophyllia cribrosa. The sequence goes on from JAJLRJ010000006.1 coordinate 31,283,520, forward strand.
AGTGATCCATATGTTTTGATACCCAGGCTTTGAAGTTCCTGACGTAGGCATAGACACCATACTTTCTCGGATATGCACATCCATAACCCCAGCTCGTGATTCCTTCAAGATGCCATGTACCGTTGAATTCACAAACCAATGGCCCACCGCTATCCCCTTGGCACGAATCAACTCCTCCTTCGTCTAATCCTGCACAGAGCATCGTATCATCGATTTTGTCAGGATGAGCAACTTGGCAACGTTGTTTGGACACCAGTGGGATGCGCGCTTCCATAAGTGAATCTGGATAGCTACCTCCAGAGGATAACGTTCCCCAACCAGTTATCCAGCATGTTCTGTTCATATTATTGAAAGGAAGAGGATGGCGGACATCTGGCATACAAACGAGTCCAACTCCAACTCCGAGATCAGCAGGTTTTGTGAGTTTAATAAGCGCGATGTCGTTGCTATAACGGAGTGGATCGTGGAAATTTTCGTGCACAATTATCTTAGCAATTCCGATGTCTTGCTCTGTTCCAACTCTTCTGCCTGAACGGTAGTGGGCTCCCAACCTGTCAAAGTAGTAATATAATGAATGAAAACAAGGTTGTCCATAATATTCGCTTTAAGATTTTAAGAGACACTCCGTCTAAGATCCGACCGGTCAATTTTCGGCGGTATATGAAATTCTTTCATTTTTTCTGCAGAAGTAAAACATCATGCCGTAAGTACGAAAATCGTATTTGTTTGGCCTCGTTTCTTTTAATACTTGAGTTTGGTCGTTTTTTCCGAAGCGACCATAGGGTAAGCCAATCCGTCGTTCGTATCACTGATTTTTGACTAAAACTCGAAGCGCCCTGTGACAATGTTTTTTTTTTTCACAGCAAGCTCATATTTACACAGAGATATATATCAGTAATGAACTTTCTTTTAAGGGTAAAATCAACCTGGTTCATGTCGCAGAAAATTAGTTATGATTTTTTTCGTACACCCTCCTATCGGTACCAGGCGAGCAGGTGGCGAAGGGCCTCCATAAAAATTGTCATTTTGCAAAACTGAGACCTGATCTAAAAGTAACTCGCAAATATTTTATCAGACCAAGGTCTGGTCTACAAATAACTGCAATAAAATTTGTGGGCACTCGTCATATAATGGTATAAAAATTTCAAACAAATTCACCAAATTAGAAAATTTCATCATCATTCGGCCATTTTAAAAGGCTTGTTTAATTTCCTTCAATTGCATTTAAAACATGTTCAACCCGCCAGAAATTGAAAAATAGACTATATAACAGTTCAGACATAAAAGCATTTATAAAGCTTACCTGAATTATGTTACAAATTCGTCCACAAATTCGTCCTCATCTTCCAACAGTTGAATCATTGTCACGCAACACCCTGAACACCGGCCTGAGTGAAACAGTAGTTCGGTTCACCGAATACAACAAAAGCCCAACTTATGTTCATTCGATGATATTTGAAGTTTAATGAACAGAAGCCTCGTGGTATTTGATGCGAATAACAGCAGCTACTCTGTTGGTTAGGAATGATGATGAGGTGCTGGTTGAACTCGCCTGGTCGGTATAAACACAGTGTGTAAACAGTGCTCTCGTGCGGAATGTCATTCAGTTTGTAATCTGCTTGAGATGAGAACCGTTCCAGTGTAAACAAAGCTCTTCTTAAATCCTTTATAATGTTCTGAAAAAACTGCCCTATCAAGCAACTACTGGACATTATCTCCACCAACACGACAACTGAACACCATTTTATATTTTGAACCAACAGCTAATCGAGTGACCGCTGACCTTTTCGTGACAGGATTCTCGTGTGAAGTCGATTAAAAAGTAAACATTGTGCATCTTTCGAAGTGTTTCATAGTTTGTTTCCACCTTGCTTCGTTCAGAAAAATTTAAGTATGTCGGGTTTTTGTTCTTTCTATTCACTTGTGAGCGGTCAATGTGGCCCAAGTAAGGAAAAGCGTGACACTGTTCCTTTGACGGAGTGCAATGATGATATCTCAGGGCACCTGGCAAGTTGTCATTTGTCAAACGAAGACGTGTGCGAGAGAGATTTAATTTTGGCCAGGGTGGGACTTTTTGGGCTAGATGAAAGCCAAATTGCAAAGATGAAAATTTGTCCTAAACACAGAGAAGGCCTCGGGAGATTTTGGCGTCCGCCAAGATCATGTCAGTATCCAGGACACACCGGTAAAACGAAGGCAGTCACTGGTAGGCATGTAATCAATTTTGAGAAGGCGAAGGAAATAAATAACTTGTTTGGCAAGAACGCAGGTGTAGGATCACGTAAGTATCTCTTTCTCATTCTTTAAAGCGCAAATCTACAAAAGTAAGAAAACACAAATACCAGAGTGACCAACGCGATATTCTGTTATTCGTGACACTTTGGGTTGTTTTCAAATCGTTTTATAATTTCATATTCTTAATTTAATTATCATTACGTTATCCTTTCTTTCTTCAGCTATATGTACGGCATGTCGAAAGAAGCACAAAGAGAAGATTGAAAAAGATGCAAACTATTAAGCGAAGACGACTCTTGTCAATCTGAGTTGAACAGGTCTGTACACCTCCGTTGATTTTTAAATTATGTTTTTATTGCTGGAAATGTATTTTTTGAAACAAGCAATGGAAAGTGTTTAATTCGATTAATTCATCATTTATTTCATTTAATTTCAAATAGTGAAATACGAACATTATACAACCATAAATAAAGGTAATACCGCTTCATTTAGTCAATATTTATTTATTCGTTTTTGCATTACAGGGGCGTACCTACCTGTACGCTCGTACGCACGTGCGTACCTAAAAAAAGTCGGAAAAAAGAAAGGTTTGGGACTTGAGGGTGCGGGAGGAGGTCAGGGGAGTGTATGAAAATTGATTGTGCGTACCTCTGAAAACGTTTTGGCCACGCCTCTGCATTATAGTGAAAGATTTTAGAACATTTATTTTGTTTTATAGGACTTCTAAGCAAAAGGCTGTATTAGCTGTTGAAGAAGCCACGGCGTCCACTCCCATTGGACAACATGCACTGCCTAACAAAAGATTGCGCTACTTAAAAACCAACTATCGTGTTCATTGCAAAGATGACGAATCCATATGCCCAGATCACTGTCGGAAGTTCGCGCTCTCCGACGGTTGCGGCCCAGATTTCCAGGAGAAATGCTCTCACTTACACAGTACAATCTGTACAGATTGCGAAGCCCTGAAGTCTGTCCTAGGTGACATTGAGACTAAAATTACATCTTCCTCAGCTAATTTGTACAGCAAAGAACACCAGGAAGATCTCCTTACGACTTTGAGCAAGCTAAGGCCGACATAATTCATTGGAAAGCACATATTTTACGTTCCGTCAATCAGGACAGCGCAAAGCAGGATGCTCTCAAATTTTTAGCGGATGGAGACCATGTACTGATAGTTATGGACTGGGCCATGAAATTCCTACAGTTGAAATTCAGGGAAAAACAGTCCGATTGGTTCGGAAAGCGCGGAATCAGCTGGCACATTTCCACAGTTCTGTCGTGTGAGGCTGGCGATGAAGATAAGGAGTTGCAATCTTACGCCCACCTCGTAGACGGCTCCTGCCAGCAAGACTGGTTTGCAGTTTGCTCCATTCTTGAAAATGTTTTGGGTGTTATCAAGGCCCAGAAACCAAACGTCACAAAAGCCTTCCTTAGATCTGATGAAGCGGGGTGCTATCACAACAACAATCTTACAGTGGCTGTTAGAGATGTAGGGGAGAGAAGTGGTATTGAGGTCTGTAGGTTTGACTTCTCGGAACCGCAGTACGGTAAAGATGTTTGTGACCGTATCTTATGCCCAATGAAGTCTACCATCAGAAGATACTGTAATGAAGGCCATGACGTACTATCGGCAAGTGATATGTATGTTGCCTTGTCAGAACGTCCTGTGAAAGGTACAACAGCCTGCGTATGTTCAATTAGTGAAGATCAAAAAAATGTGCTGGTGAACAAAATGGACGGTTTTAGCAAGTTTCACAATTTTGCGTACGAAGAAAGAGGTGTGCGCGTTTGGAAGGCGTTTGGAAAAGGTCCAGGGAAACTTATCCTCTATGATAAGCTCTATAATAGCCATCAAGGACAAACTGGTCTTTTAGTAAAAAAGGATTTCTTTCCTTTTCGATGCAGCCGCTACTGTAAGTTCACCGCAGTATCTCAACCTGATCAGGATGCCATGTTCGAATGTTCTGAGCCTGGTTGCCGTAAGGCGTTTAAGAAGTTTAGTGATCTTGAAATCCACCTAGAGGTTGGGGATCATGATAGGAAGAAATCTTCTGAAACCTCATACGACAAATTAAGGAGAGAGTGGGCAGAAAAATTCTCAACCGTGGACACAGTCGAAAGAGACAGTACTCCTCTGTTAAAGCAGGCAGGGGAACAACTGGCTTCAGAACGTGAAAGCCTTAGCGTGGGTTGGGCTTTGCACACAACACGAGAAGGAGCGACAAGATTTAGTGAAAATGTGAAAGATTATTTGACAGCCAAATTCGATCTCGGTGAGCGATCAGGTTTAAAAGCAGATCCAGCACAAGTTGCCCTGGACATGCGTACTGCAAGGGATGAAGGAAATAACAGACTGTTTGGGAGAGAGGAATGGATTTCCAAAACGCAAGTTCAAGGATATTTTTCTCGGCTGGCAGCAAAGAGAAGGAGGCCCGGCAGGGAGCAAATCACTCCAGAGGAATTATTGGAAGAAGAAATAGAGCAAGAAAGGAAAGACGTTCTTCACACAATTGAAGAGAGACTCAGTTTACAACATCCCATGACATATGACATTTTCTGCTTGTGTGACTATGTGAAAGAGGACAAACTAAACAAGTTTAACGTCAGTATGCTGAAAGTGATTTTAAAGTTTTTTGACGTATCCTTTCATTCAAAAGACAGGAAGAAGGACCTTGTTGATAAACTTTCGGCATTTGTACAGGGATGCAACTGCTTCGCGTCCAGCGCTTAAAGTGAGCTAAGGGTGGTCAGCGGTTTTAGTAGTAAACATAACAATGGCAGATTCCGGCGAGGCTTCAAAATAATATCGTTGTTGTATTGGTGGAGATAATGTCCAGTATTTTCTTGATTTTGCAGTTTCTTCAGAACATTATATAGGATTTACGAAGAACTTTGTGACATTGGAACGGTTCTCTTGTCAAGCAGATTACAAACTGAACGACATTCCGCCCGAGAGCACTGTTACACACTGTGTTTACCGACCAGGCGAGTTCAACCAGCACCTCATCATTCCTAACCAACAGTGTAGCCGCCGTTATTTGCATCAAATACCACGAGGCTTCTGTTGGTTAACCTTCAAATATCGAATGAACACAAGTTGGGCTTTTGTTGTATTCGGTGATCCGAACCACTGTTTCACTCAGGCCGGTGTTGCGTGACAATGATAAAACTGTTGGAAGATGGAGTGTACGAATGAGGACGAATTTGTGGACGAATTTGTAACAGAATTATGGTAAGCTTTATAAATTCTTTAACTGTCTGAACTGTTATATAGTCTATTTTTCTATTTCTGGCGGGTTTAACATGTTTTAAATGCAATTGAAGGAAATTAAACAAGCCTTTTAAAATGGGCGAATGATAATGAAATTTTCTATTTTGGTGAATTTGTTTGAAATTTTTATACCATTATATGACGAGTGCCCACAAATTTTATTGCAGTTATTTGTAGACCAGACCTTGGTCTGATAAAATATTTGCGAGTTACTTTTAGATCAGGTCCCAGTTTTGCGAAATGACAATTTTTTATGGAGGCCCTTCGCCACCTGCTCGCCTGGTACCGATAGGAGGGTGTACGAAAAAAATCATAACTAATTTTCTGCGACATGAACCAGGTTGATTTTACGCTTAAAAGAAAGTTCATTACTGATATATATCTCTGTGTAAATATGAGCTTGCTGTGAAAACATACATTGTCACAGGGCGCTTTGAGTTTTAGTCAAAAATCAGTGTTACGAACGACGGATTGGCTTACCCTATGGTCGCTCCGGAAAAAACGACCAAACTCAAGTATTAAAAGAAACGAAGCCAAACAAATACGATTTTCGTACTTAGGACATGATGTTTTATTTCTGCAGAAAAAATGAAAGAATTTCATTTACCGCCGAAAATTGACCGGTCGGATCTTAGACGGAGTGCCTCTTAAATACTGTTAACAAGGCTAAAAAAGTTAAAAGAAAAAAAAACCTTTTCGACTAATTTTAATTAGTCGAAAAAGTCATCTTCAGCGTAAAAGTCATCTTCAGCGTAAAAGACCGTCCGCTACATGCATATTTTTGTATGTTTTCAGTGATTCCCGATGGGAATAGTCTTCCCAGTAAAAATGAATTTGTTTGTTCAAACTGTGGCTCCATTGTTGAGTCATTAGGTATTCAATAATTCTGCGCTTGTGAAAAGATTGGGCTGTACAAAGGATTCGCCAGTTAAAAGAATGGAACGAATTCTCACAAGCTTATGGAAACAATATATGCATGAAGAACTTGTTTCCAACAATTGACTGATTTTTTTTTAAAGGCCAATAGGAATTAATTAGCTTGATCATCACAGCTTGCAGTATTGACAGAGAACCCACACGTTTTAGCTGTACATTAATCGTGCAATTAAGATAACATGATTAACCAGTATTCTGAGGCGTTTTGAGGCCATTGCTTTGGGCGTTTCTTTGCATGTCTAATTAATTGCACTAGTGTCTTTTTTCATTTTTATATGACCACGTTATTGCAATAAGGTGTATATCTAAGGTATAATGACGGATTAGAAAGCTTACCTTATTCTAATGTCAGAAGGCAACTTTCCAATGACACAATGAGCAGCTGTCGCAACCCAGTAAAGATCCACTAATGATCCACCGCAAAACGGGTAACCAAAAATCGTCAACATCACCTGCCATGGCCAGCTATTTACTTTTGCGACCGAACCTCCAACAATCCGACCACTACTCGGGCGGAATCCACAAAATGCTGAAAAAAAATCACACTTCCATTGCAGTAGTCTTTATCAAAAGCAAAGTGAAGGAAGGAAAAAATGCACGAGCGTTTAAATCAAAGTTATAGTTATGTACTGGCAATCAGCCAGACTTAATTTTTCACCGAGGCAACAAAAATCGAGAAAACGGTATGTGGAGAAAGGAGATCACGCACTTCCTAGCATATGTATTGCTTACTCGGTCTTTTATATACGGGTAAAACCGTATCCAGACCTGGGCGCTGACTTAACTTTAGAACAATTTATCTTGGAACATTTTTAAGAGACATATTTTTGTTAATGACATATGACGTTTCCATGGCAACCATATTTTGACAGTCATGTTTACTCAAATTTTGAATTTTCTGCTTAGATTAACGTTTTAATAGAACATTTTAAACTTTCTTGTAGTAAAGTTTACAATATCAGATCATTTTAGCAATTTTCTTTTGATTTGACTCAAATGTAGAGTGGTGACCTTTGACAGTGTATTTGTTTTCATAAATAACTACATCTGGAAAAAATGGATTTTTATAATACATGTACCTATTTTAGTAGAGATTTGATTTTCTAAACTCCTGTAAAGTTGCCCGGTATGATCAACTCCATAAACACCAAAACGATACGTTGAAGACGGTTTGAGCCCGTTAATGACTGCGGTTGTTGTGTTTCCTGGCAAAGTTTCTGTGGTCAGTAAAATTCCGGTGATGCTTTTTATAAGAACGAAGTAGAACCTCACAGGACGATTAATGAACGTTTCAAGCTTGGTCCAGTGGAGGGTAAAACTTGATAAATCTTCATCCGAAGATGTCACGTTCCATTCCGAAAGAAGATTAGCTAAACAAATGTACAGATTCAGATTAGTAGTGGTAGTAGCTGTACTGTAGTAGTGGTAGTAGTAGATAGATAGTAGATGGTAGAAGTTGTAGTGCTAGTATTAGTAGTATTAGTAGTAGATAATGCAGTATTGCCGTCTCAAAATCGTTTTACTTAACCCGTGAAACACCATCTAGCAATTATTGTGTGATAGTCCAATAAAACAAAAGAAAAAAAATGGAATTATAGTCTAACAGTGCGTACTATTCTACTATTGTAACTATTTCAAGGGTTAAGTAAAATCACTCTAGTTTATAGTAGTAGTAGTAGTAGTAGTAGTAGTGGTAGTAGCAGTAGTAGAAGTAGTAGTAGTAGTGGTAGTGGTTGTGGTAGTGGGAGTGGCAGTGGTAGTGGTTGTGGTAGTGGTAATGTAGTAGTAGTAGTAGTAGTAGTAGTAGTAGTAGTAGTAGTAGTAGTAGTAGTAGTAGTAGTAGTAGAAGTAGTAGTAGTAGTAGTAGTAGTAGTAGTAGTAGTAGTAGTAGTAGTAGTAAGTAGTAGTAAGTAGTAAGTAGTAGTAGCAGTAGCAGTAGCTTACCGGACGAAATGCCCTTCTTAAATATGGCGAACTGGAGTTTAATATTGCTCTTTGGACTTCCTAGGTTCAGTAGATTGACTTGGACGGTGATATTATTTGACTGGCCAAACTGGACATCCGTTATTATTTCTGGCGCAAATGTCGGAAGCCAAGCTCGATGTTGAAGAATTACAATACCGTTTCCGTCGGTAATATCGACGTATTCGCTGTTTGAAAAAAGATGCAAGAATAACACATACATTAATAGAGAACGGAAACTTATCACACATGTTTATGTTATTGACTCTATTTTGTGTTTATCGAATGTAATGAAAGCATTAAACTTTCCTTACGATTACGTTTGTTAACACTCTGGCGTAAACTTATACCCATCGAGTGGACATGAAAAGTCTGTCGTTAAAAGGGATAAATGGGATCGAAATAGGAGAGCTATAGGATTGTTTAAAGCCATACAGATTTCTAAATGAAACGTAGGGCAGTGAAGATACACAGAAAGGTAGAAAAATAACAGAAACTAACTTACTTGCTAAAGTGGATAATTAATTCCTGTACGGAGATCAAAGCAACGGCTTGTCTTACACCAGCGCTTTGTATGGACCATTTGCATTGTGCGTTGTATCCATGCGAAACGTTAAAGTTTATTTCACCAAATGTTTCATTTAACGTAACGAAGCAATCTTGCGCTAAATGAAGAAAAACGAAACAAAATAGTTTAATGCATTTTAAAACTTGAAAAAATTAGATTAATGTTCAACCCTGTTTGACAAATATACAAGTAGGCCATAATAAGCTTTCAGCGTTTATATAAAGTTAATAAACTGCAAAATAAAATCAACACAACTGAAAATGTGGTTCGGCCAGAGATAGAACACCGGTGAGATGCCTTATAACCACTCCTACCATGGACCAACACAGATGTTCATTGGCCGTTATTAGTCTTATAGACCCTATAAATGGCGGCTGATTTATTTATTCATTTATATCCATGCTAATCAGCCCAACTAGCCTCATTTTAGACCAAAATTCTTTTGAATTTTGCACATGCTAACGACGCTAGTTGGGCTGATTAGCATCAATATAAAAGAATAATAAACCGGCCGCCATTTATAAATAGAGTCTTTAGATAGCTCCGAGGAGATACTTCAACAAATTGTCATCAGTCAGGATCATGATGCATGGCGAAATCCGTTTCGTAATAATTAATATCAGAAACTAATTGCCACATTTTCTTGGGATCACCAACCTATTTCGGTTTGGATGGCAATTTACCAGAGATTCCTGAAAAATAAATATGTATAGAGGCACTATAAAGCCAGTAAACAGCTGTGTTGCCAGCATGGTTGGTTCCTGAGTGGCGCGTGGTTATCCATTCCTGTCTGAGCCAAACTTTTGCTCCTTTCCTTAGTTGTGTTAATTTCTGTTCCCAATTGAACTGTATATGCTGATCAGGGTGGCTGTGTTAAAGTAAGCGGCGCAGGAAAAAATATGGACCTTTTAGTTTTGTCATATCCGACAAATGATAATTGAAAGGGAACCACATCTTTAACCATTGCATTTCCGAAAAAAAATCCCAATACATTTCTGCTATAACCTAGAAACACTAGTTCGGTTGTCTAAAAACGTAAGCTATTAAGCAGCATTATACATGTATATGTATTATGTACGTTAAATTTACAGCCGCCCCTTTTACCACGCACACGGTTTCTGAAAGCAAGACATGGCTGTCTCACGCCTTGGGTCGGAACCCTAAAAATAATAAGTCAGATCGCTACAAGTAGATTTCAATGTTAAATCTTTGTGTTTTTTATTATATATTGTGAATCTTTGTCATGTGATCTTTATATTAATGCACTTTAAAAATACTGCGTGGCTTACTGCTGCATCAGTAAACAAAGCTTAGCATTCCTTACACACGCCCAAGTTGTGAATACGCTAAAAAATTATTGAGTTCGTTTCAAGTTCACAATCACAACTAATAGTTAGGCGACGTTTTAAGCTTTAGCTGAATTATTTGTTCAAATTATATTAACGTCTGTACCTGGAGTAGGTAAAGTGGGAGGTAAAGTGGGAGACTCTGAAACAAAAATATAATATCGAGGTTATTTTTTTTGCCAATTTTGTGACGTCCACTTTGATGGTAATTCGAAGAAACAAAAAATTCTCTAGCTACGCCTCTAACTAAATGCCATTTTATAACAATAACATAAGGAAAATGAAGGAATGAACAATTTGCAACCAAGGAGACGTTAATGTGATAAAGAAGTATTCGCACCAAAAAAAAAAAAAAAAGAAGAAAGAAAGAATTTGGCATGTTTCAAGGTTCTGCTGAATTGTAGCTTATGCGCGTTTTAAGTAAAATTTACGTCTGTACCTGTATCTGTTGGCAGTGGTAAAATTGAAGGCGCTGAAAAAAGAACAACAAAGTATTATGAGGCTTTGTTATAACTACAGTTTGATGGTGACTATTGTGTTAAGTGTTTTTTGAAGCTTTTTCGTAAACCAGCTGTACATTAATAGCTATAACAGAACATTGCTAAAACCAATGCAAAAAGGGACGAATACTTACAATCATGGTCAATTGGTTTAGGGAAACTTCATCTTTTTCAAGAAACTTCGTCTCCCCCCTATACAATATTAATCAGTGTTCATAGTTGCACTTGGTTTGTAAAGAATGACAGTGGTGCTATGTCCGTAGGAACATGAAACATTCAAATTTACTATCAACTGGGTTTGATTTGAAAGATAACATTTCCTTCCAGTGTTATACCTTCGTCAGAGTTTAGCACACCCAGTGAAATAGCAAAAAATTCTCCCAACATTATTTACTGTTAAAAGTACACAATCCCTTTTAAAAGGTCTTAAAAGATCATTCAACATAAACAGATATTTAAATTTACTCAATTTGCATTCATAAAATAATAACGGATTCATTTTTTATATACTTACTTGTTTGTGCTTTAGTCAGCTGGAAGAAAACTAAAACTAAAAGGGCAGAAATAATAAGTTAATCATTTCGATTGCCATATTTCCATATGTTGTTGGTTTTCTAAATAGTTTTGGTTCACAAACCAATCAAACCCAATCGTTTGATTAGTGACGAACGGTTGCATTAGTGACGTCGGGATCAAATATACCCATATAATATTTGAAACAGTTCACCTAAGGGTTTGCGTGGATATTTATGTTTGCAATTTGAAAGAAGAAAAGTAATAAAGCAACTTTGTGTTAAAGTTTATCTTTCTTGGGTTAAATAGCGCTTCTTCATTCGTTTATTGGACCGACTATTGATCGACTGTCGACCGATATATCGACCGACTATCGGCCAACACTTGGCCGATATGTCAGCCGACTGTCGACCCTCATATCGGCCGATAGTCGGCCGAGACTACCTATAGTACAGATGATCCGAAAAAAATACGTGAAAGAACTTGACACAAACATTTAATGATGACTAATACAATACTAATAGGGAGCGCGTAATTTCTTCGTTTAAGAACCGCAAATACGCGTAGCAAAACAGTCGCATATACGTTTACGCTTATACGTTTACGTGATTATGAAATAATCACGTGAACGTTTCCTTCTTGAAAATATTAATTTGTTTGAGTATATACATTTCTTTGCCTGCTTATAAACATGTCAATGCTTGGCAATGCTAAGACAAACAAACAATGCTTATGCGTGAGCATGAAATCTTGACTTAATAGCTTTATTCATCTTATGTCATGCTATAACTTTACTTATTAGCAACCCTTATATACAACTGTATATTCCAGAAAGGTAATAAGAAGGTTTACCGGATAACTAATGTGAACAAATGTGAACTTTCTTTGATCGATAATTGTTTTCCTTAAGTTCGTGCCGTCCGAACATGCTCTGGAATACAAATTTACTCAGGAAGTTTAAATTGTGGTGATCTTGACCCGAGAGGAAGTTAAATTAGTGATCCGCAACGTTAGTCATTTTGTTCTCATCCATGCGAGACTCAGAGCTACAAAGCAATCGTGAGTCCTTGACCGCTGTACTATATTAACATATTTATTAATCTCTAATAACATCAACATTTTTTCAACATATGTGTTAAACTTTGTTTTCTGGCTTTAGTTTCGCAATAGTCCAGGATATATTTTGGACCCAAAAAATTATGCTATGTGCCATTAAATTGCTATTTATTTGAAAGATATTTGAGTTCTAATTTGAGTTACAAGGACGTGCGCCGCGGCTGGATAAAGACAATTTCAAAAATAAAATTTTTCGAGCGTCTCCGATTGTGATGTTAACGATTATCGCTGATTTCTAATTAATCTTTAACGCTTTTGAATTATAATAGAGTTTTCATGGAATATTCATTTATCTGAAAAGTAAGTTTAATAGACAATTATTTCAATTCGAATTTTAACTTATTCTTTTTGTAATGTCTGTCTCAGTGCTTGTATTTTTCATTTTTAAGCTTCTATTAAATTTCAAATAATTTCCCTTGAAAATTATAGTAGACATAGTCGAATTAAATTTACCGCGGCGTTTTCATTGATAAGGAGTCCAAAAAGAAATATTATAACCATAATAATGCAGCGACACTTAGCAATAAGCAATTCAGAAACACTCAATATGAAATAATCTCGCGCCCCTATATAAACCAATCAGAAGTAAAACCCAAACCTATCGTGACTTGCCACACACGTTTTCCCGCGTTTGGCGCCAGCTACATGCATTTGCTTCGAGTTCTGATTGGTTCATTGGATTGTCTTCGTCTGTTGTGATTGGCCAGAGTAATTGCTTTGGTTTTAGTGTTACGACACTGAGCTGAAAACAGCTCTACAAGCTAGTAAGCTAAAAGGAACATGATTAGTGGCACGAAATCAGAAATTGTGTAGTCATCACAAACTGATGTTCTTGCAATGCAAGATACTTTGCATGAAACCAAAGCCTTTGTAAAAGAGAGAAAGTTCATCCGCAGCATTAGTCCACATAACCAAGTTTATAACCTTGTTTTTCAAAACGAAATTCCATAGTTTATAGTCATTTGTTTTCGGTAATTTGTTTTCTAGATTCAAACGATAATATAGATAAAGTCGATGTTGACGTCGTTATCACCGTTGAATAGAAATTAGAGTTTATAGCTCATTGGAGCTTACTGAGTCGTTAGGTGACACAAGAGTGATATAACATTCTAGACATTAGCTATATTAGTATTACGTATTTGAGTAAGAGTTTACGAAGGAGTTAAATTCAAATATTTTGTTTTGATTGCTTTATTTTTACGTTAGTACTAATTGATTTAAACACATCTAAACTGGAAACTAGATTACATGCAGTTGTCTTCACCAAAACAGTTTAAGATTTTATAGAGGCTAAGGTTGACCCCGTAATTCTTCTTTGTAAAAATTAATTCATTAAGTACATGATTTATCTCTCATAAAGTTTCTAGCCTTAAAATGTTAATCATCTATCCAACGTTTATTCTCATGTGCTTATTTTTTTATGAAGCGTTTATAGCAAGGTAACTAACGTTGACTATTCAGCTAATTCCACTGAGAGAGATCTTTGGCTTAGTTTAATGACAGTCTGACAGAACGTTTATGTTACTTCTCTAATGCTCAAAGAAGTAGGTTTAGGTGGTCAGGTGTACTAGTATTCCATAGTTGCCATCAAAACTGTATTTTCAGTGTGATGGGCTTGATATATATATACATAGACAGCTAAATTGAGAACAGAAATTTTCACAACAAAGGTTATGAAAGAAAAAGTGCCTCAGCCGGGAGTCGAACCCTGGTCTCCTGATGACCGGACAGATGCCTTAACCACTAGGCCACTAACCACACTTACACAAACACAACCGGCACACTTACACAAACACAAACAACACATTTACGGCTTCATAGTGGAAAGCTATATATTAATATTTATATTACTCATCGTTGTCAATCTTTTAAATACCCACGTTCGCTCACGAGGCGAGAAGTCTAATTTCCAAAGTTGTAATATGAAAGTACTATAAATTGCAAGCAACGCAAGTTAATGATTGTTAAGGAGACGATGCATGATTTGCGCAAATGGCCAAACTCCCTATTTAATTATTTAGGACAATATTTACAAACCTGCTTTAACATCGAGAAAATGTAGAGGCACAACACGAATTAGTATTATAAGTGTCTTTTGAAAGGCGCAGATGCCCAAATAAGAAAAAGAAGACAAGTTAAGCTTAATAGTTCGAAAGGCCATAAAGTAATGAATTTGATGTGCAAAATTCGGATAACCGAAAACAGAGAAAAGATGATTAAGACTACTTGTGAATGGCAACTTACCAGTTGTAAACAGCCACACATTAAAAATCAATGTCTTTTTTAAAATCATTTTGTTGACTTAACATCATTTGCTTTGTAAGTAGTGATTTTGTGTAGAGCCTTTTTAAAACCTCCAAAACAATGCTAAAAACCTCAATAACACTGCGTCAAAGAATTGAAGCGGAATAACTCAATTTGGAACCAATGACAGCGCATGAAGTCGAACAAAAAATATGTAAAATAACATTCATGTTGGTTTAGGCCCCTCCCCACTCCCTTGTAAAGCCATTAGTCTTGAAACAAGAATAATCAATAAATGCAACACACGAATATTATTTTCTCAGTATTTACAATATATGTTCCACGAGAAGATTCGGACACCTAACACATAACTTGGAAAAGGCCAGTTTTCCGCTGAAAAGTACACTGAAGAACTCATCGTGGTAGAAGTCAGGGGAACGTAATCAGGAGACCGTAACAGATTGAATGAAGCAACAATTGTCAATGAAGTAATTAACCGGGCTTCCTTGATCGTGCTACAATCAACGTTACTGACTGACTCAGTTTTAGTAGTTTTACATGC
Source organism: Dendrophyllia cribrosa (assembly GCA_024195265.1). Classification (NCBI taxonomy): domain Eukaryota; kingdom Metazoa; phylum Cnidaria; class Anthozoa; order Scleractinia; family Dendrophylliidae; genus Dendrophyllia; species Dendrophyllia cribrosa. The sequence goes on from JAJLRJ010000006.1 coordinate 31,298,773, forward strand.
GCGTCAATGTCTACGAGCGTACTCTGGTGAATTAAATTAATTATAATTCTTAGTTGGCAAATGACACCATAAAATTCAAAACGTCTAAACTGTACATCCTACAATGCTGTTCCTAACATAATATGTAGATACCAGTGTTAATTCCGTCACAAAACTTTCAGGTTTTAACGATGTTTTGCTTCCGATTTGTAAAGGTTTTAAGTGTGTCACGCAATTCGTCACGCTATTTCAGAGAAGCCGTGAAAATGAACAAAACTGAACCAGTTAAAAGTTATTTTTGCATCACAGATGCTTAAAAGCCGATTTAATGGCACTAAAAGTGAATCCAATCTTTTGTGACGAGATTTGAAGTGTAATTCTTAATGGCACAGCTCCGCATACATTCCCGTACGTAATCTTAGATCGTCTGATCATTGTCTTTTATCTGTGCCAAAATCTAATCTTAAGTCGTATGGAGATAGAACCTTTTCTGTCTGAGCACCTAAACTTTGGAATTTTTTACCAATTCATATTAGAACTAGTATCTCTGTGGATAATTTTAAAAAACGTTTCTTTTTTCGCAAGCTTTTAATTACGTAATCTGGTATTTATAGTTTGTTTATAGTAAAGCGTCCTAGTACGTTAGGATTTGACGCTATATAAATTTAAATTAAAAATTCTAATTGTACATGTAATTGTAATTAAGACTTTGAAGATTTTGCCGCCATGTTGGTGTCCCTAACTAAAAATGTCTAATACTCGTTCGCCTATAACTCTTGAACGAAATCCGGCTTGCGCTTCAAAATGTGGCCCAGATGTGTAGTTTTATACACTCTACAATTCCACAAACATTTTGGAATTGAAATCTGTTTTTTAGTGCTTCTGAATTTTGATATGACTTAACTGCAAACCAAGAATACTAAACAAGCCATTATTTTTATCGCTGAACGCTCGGGTGGGTATCATTAATTATTAACATAAGCCCTACCGAACTTTATATCATATTCATTGGTCAGGATTTAGAATGCACAAAATTCAAGAGTATCATAAAAAATATCTAATAACTAATACACCCTTATTTACAGTGTCATTCATTGAAAGTGAAAACATTAATATTATATTTATGTTAATCATCGCCCTTGGCCTTGTTAGCACGTCAAAAATTCAAAAGAAATTTTATCCTAAATGAGGCTAAGAGGCTAATTAACATAAATATGCAAGAAATTCGTGCAACAGGGTTTGAATCTAGGCAATAACTTATGCAACAAACATTAAGTAATGATCCGCATAAGAAGGAAAGTGCTGAAACGCAATGCACGATGGAATGTCAACTTTTTTCATTGTTACAACTAGTGATCTGATTGGCCTAGACTCGAAAACCGCTAAAAAGTTAAGGTTCAAGGTGCATTTTGTATAATTATTTTAAGGTTTTAAGTAATTTGAGACCCAATCGCACAACATGCAATTTTTAAAAGATATTGTAATTGGGGAACTTCATCAAATAAGCAAAATTATTAGCTATTGCCTTCTGCTATTCTGATTGGTTAAGCACAAACATTTCCCAAAATTTATTTGACGCAAATGGATTTTCTTTATTTTTATACTGAAATATAATTATGAACCATCAGCCCCTCCTCTATTCTTAAAATCAAAGATATATGGGAAAGAGCCAATGCGGCAGAACAATGAAGTTTACGGTAGTTCTTATGTGGAGCATCACTTAAACGCTGTTGTGGTATTTCGCGTATTGCGTTTTCACTCGTCTGGACTTCGTACATAAGGGACAGACCATTGGGGGATTGGGAGGGGGGGGGGTGGGCTGATTACAAAACAAAACTCGTGCAAAGGAAAATTAAAAAAAATTCGTGCACAGTAACCAACACAAAAAATAATTCCTGCATCGACCCTCCTAATTGTGTAGAAGACTTTACCGCCCAAAAAGTATCTTACACAGCCAATGGATGAAATTCACGCGAGGTGAAAAATCCCCACTCTCCCCTCCCATAATTTTCTAATGGTCCGTTCCTAAATGCAAACTGATGAAGCTATGATGAGCTAAGGTGTCACCCGTGACCCCCATATGAAAGAGTACCGGAAGTGATACCAAAATCCGTAATTTACACCGCTAAAGCCTGGTTTTCACTAGGGACATAAGCATATGTTATGTCGCTAGTGAAAAATGGTATTTCTGACAATTTGGCATCGCGGAACAAGCAGGAAAAGCTATTTTATTGGGTCCGCATAAGGAGAATTATGGGTATGTTCCTGGGAGATGTATAGTTGTTCGTTACGAATTTGAATCATTCTAGGTCAGCACGCGCTCGAACACCAAAATCTTATAATAGGACAATCACATGACTTTTAGAGGGCATATAGTTTATTTGTGGCCCGAGTAGCATCATTTGCGCCCGAGCGGAGCGAGGGTGCAAATGATGCTACGAGGGACACAAAAAAACTATATGCCCGACAAAAGTCATGTGATTATCATTATTATCAATACACAAGGCCAAATCGTACAAATTCATTTAATAAGAAAAAAATGTTTAACAGAAACAGGGCCGTAAATGCGTTTGCAGCCCGTCAAATTCAATATCGCCCACCACTCACACGTGTTTTCTCGAAAGCAGTTTCTTATTTGGCCGCGTATATTGATAATAATGTAAATTTTGAGATATTTACTTTTATTAATTATTAGTTTCCGTGTTCCTCTGCTCCCAGAGTTGGCGGCACTGCAGCTGATTTCAGCACGTGAGAGTATACGTTCCCTTTTTCCACAAAGTGGTTTTGTGTTTTCGTATCCTGCGGTGTCGTAGTAAGGTACTTTTATGAAAATTGATCTTTTGTGATAACGAGTATTGAAATTAAGTGTACGCCGATAAGTTGATGGCAGTCTTGCAATGCAAAAAACTGGCTAGGAGGTACTTGCTGACCTACAGGCCCCTGTATCTACACAAATGTGTGTGTCTTTTGGGTCGTGGAGCACCCCACCCCCATTCTCCGTACCGTTCACATGGGGGTCCCCCATCCCACCCTCCTCGGGCCGCGACCTCGAGGCTTCGTTTTCGTTACGTCAAACAATGCGTCATTTAGAAAATGGCGGCAGCGCCAAGCAATCGCTTGCCTTCTGGTCATGATGAGGAGTTCGCGCGTGAAGTTGAAGATGATTTTAAATGTTTAATTTGTTATTTGACGCTGAAGCAGCCTGTTCAAACGAGATGCGGACACAGGTTTTGTAAAGAATGTCTCGAGGAACATCTCAGAAGGTGCGGTTTATATTTATGAGGTACAAATTTAACTGCGTGCTTGTTATAATTCGGCCATATTTGTTTAAAAAAAGCAAAGCAAAGCAAAAGCAAAAGCAAAATCTTCCAGTTAATTGTTTTCTGTACCAGCGATCAGTCGGTTCAAAATAGGTGGTTTTCATGTTACGTCGTCGCCGCCATGCTGGTGGACATAAACAATAGTTCTCTCATTAGCTCCTTTTGTTCATCCACCAGCATTTGTTCGTTTTACTATTGTTATCTATGTCTCTAGAGATTGATTGCAAACCACCTATACGTGTTGTTTTCTAGTGGCTGCAAATTTTAGATTTTTATATTCGTTGTGATCGTTCTATGTGTTATAATTCAAGGTCGACTGGAATAGTGCCAAATGATCTTGTAGCCCCAATTTAACATAGGTTTGCTTATGATTGCGACACGCGATCGTTTGTGATCTCTGCGTACGGACCATGAGGTAGCTCGTCTTTTAAATTATCTCACTAGCCTGATTTTTACAGCATAAACTGAACATTGTTGCGGTCTTTAGTTTTGCTCTTCGGGGCATGCATGATAAAGCTTTCAATTTATGCAAATTCAAACGTTCACTACTGTATCTATGCATAATGCATATTGATGTACAGAATCCATGTTTAAATTTTCTGATAATGTGAGTTCAGGAGACACCATAAGCATATCAAGTTAAACCCTTCGACTTAATTGTAGTTTATTTGTTCTTACGAAGGTTGTTTGACTTAGTTCATCGAATTAATTAATTTGAACTCTAAAACACAGACAGGAAGTTCAAGCCCAGAATTATACTTGTCCTGCAGATAGGGAAGGCCTGGACCGAGACCGGGTAAAGTCACTTGTTACTTTTATTTATTTATTTTATTTTATTTATTTTATACTTAAACAATATAATTTTACTTTCTTAGTCTGAAAAATGTATAAAGTAACGAATTAAAGTCAAAGCTCCAGTAAGCGGACACCGTAGGCAAGTAGCAAAAATGTCTGCAAATGAAGCTAGCCGCTTACGAGAATCATTCTTGTAAGGGGAGAGATCAGGGTAGCGGGGGGGGGGGGGGGGGGGGAGAGAGATGGTAAGTAAATATAGAGTGTCCGCCGAGAGTGTCCGCTCAAAGAACTTCGACTGTATTTCTTCTTCTTTGAGGATTAACACAGGTTAGACTTTGTAACATTGTAAATGGTTTGAACACAGGACTATCAGTCGTCTGTAGAGTGTGATCGTCCGGGTTAGTGTAGTTCTAAAAAGAACTCCAATTTGTTGTTGTTGACAATGACTGACGTTTCGATAACCTGGCTCTAGGACAAATATGAGACAAATCCGATGTTTCATTTGTCCTGGTCGTGAAGACGACAAATGTGTGACAAATTTATCATATTTGTCCCTGATAAATGCAAGACAAATATTGTTTGAATATGAAGCCATATTTAGTTCAAGGATAAATATTTGACAAAATAGACAAATGTGTTCAACGTCATGCAAACCCTATTTCACCCCACGGAGACGTTTTTTACTCGCGTTCCCGCTTGTATGGTCTATTCAGTTTCCCTACTTTGTAACTTTAGGAAGATCACGCAGATTTGGGCATTTTTTGTCTGGATCAAAAGTGTGATTTTTACTAAAACGGACTGAATATTGGTAGGGAGGCTCATACAAGGAATTATGTGACTTGGTACAAGCCATACAACTGCCTGAACTGACTGTTAACTGCTGTGGTACCGTTAGCATTTCATTAGTAAAAACCCAAGTCAATGTCTCACATTAAACTGTCGAAAAGAAGAGAAATGTCATTGTGTTAAAAGTAAATAGAAAAGATAGAACAAGGGACAGGGACAAGTAAAAAATTCATTTCCAGAATATTGTAGTTTTAAAGGATTTCCCTGGAAATGATACTATATATTAGACTATCAGTATTGGTAATGAATGATTACAACATTAAAGGAGCAATGAAAATTTAGACCATCAGCACTATTGCCTCAAAACTACATCACAAACAGAACTAAATGAACATAATTATCTCTCACTGCGAGCTACTTAAACTTTTTATTCAGTCCCATCTCACTTTACAGACACTCGCTCATGTGTATGGCACAGTGTATGTGCAGCCTGTGCTCATACATTTGCATACAATGTAACCTGCCTAATGTGTTGTTACTATATGCAATTGACACTATGGCTAGCTGGATTTTTGGTATCTTGCTGAATGATAAAACAATATTAAATAATATTATTATTATTGTTGGAATGATCATGATTGATCTTGTAGAATAAAATTATTGTCTCAATATCTAGCCAAGTTGGTCTACTATGTCATCAGCAAAGTATTAAGTAATGAAGCAACTCAATTAAACTGTACAACCATAACAGGGGTACAGTTTAAGTTTTCCATTTTGAAGCTTCACCTCCTTCAAAAGAACGTCATTGCATGGTTTTCGGTGTGCTCTGTGTCTGTGATTGGGAATTCCACATAGGAGCATTTCTTTGATAGTCTCCTGCTGCCTACTGTCTCATAAGCTGCGTCGTAACTAAAGAGATAATTGCACTTTGGACAAACAACAAACTTTTGGAAACAGTCCTTATCGTGAAGACCAAAATATTTCTTCAACATGTAAAGACCTCATGGAAATGATGCTGCAAATAATGCCATCCATGGAATGCGCACAGCCAGAACAGGAAAGAATGCATGCAAGAACTTAAGTAATAGTTCTATTCCACGGTCGGCAAAGTTACAGTATGTCCACCAGTAACAAATGAAAAGAAGCAGCCATTAAATCGTATTATTCATTCTTACTCCGGCTAGTACTGTACTGAGTCTGTACTGAGTCTAGTTTTCACATAGGCAATAAAATGATTGAAATCGTCCAAAAATAAACTTAACTAGGGTCTGTAATCTCTTCAACGGGTAACTTTTCAATGGCACTTGACCAGTTAAAAGAGAAGGTCCTTCACGCTACTTTCAGTCTAAGAAAACATACAAATTTCAGTAAATTGTCCCCATTCCTGGCAAGTAAAATCTTTGACACAATGATCTCCCCAATTGTAACATATAATAGCGAAGTCTGGGGTGTGTACACAAAACCGGATTTTAAGTCTTCGGACATCTCGCAGATTGAAAAAATCCATTTACAGTTCTGCAAACGTTATCTAGAAGTAAACAATAAGGTATCAAATGTGGCATGTAGAGCTGAACTAGGAAGGTTTTTCTCTTATTATAGCTATTAATCAGAAAATAATTAATTATACCTTATATCTTCAAAGTAAGGACAATAACTTTATTGTTAAACAGGTTTTTTAAATGTCAGCAGATCTTCACTCTTCTGGTAAAAATAGCTTCTACTCTAATCTTATAAGGATATCCGAATTTTATAATTTGCCTGATTTTGACCCCTTTTTCTTAACTGAAACTAAAATCGAACATTATGTAAACTTAATGCAACAAAAATATATCCTATATTGGCGACATACCATTCAACACTCTAAGAAACTCGAATTTTATAATATCTTTAAGAACGAATATATGCCTTCTCATTACTTAGACCTTACAAGGGAATCAAATGACAGAAAACAATTAGTAAAATTTCGTATAAGTAATCATAAATTAATGATTGAAATTGGTAAATATGAACAAATCACGAGAGATGATAGATTGTGCCCTACTTGTGGATCTAATGAAATTGAAGATAAAATTCACTTCCGTTTCCATTGTCCTAAATACTCAACTCTTAGGGACGGATTTTACAGGAAAATAGGGTATCACCTACCAAATATAAAACAGTTATCTTCTCAGAAGTACCAATGAATTAAAGAACTTCGTAATTATTTTGTAAATATTAATATTTCATTTGATGAAATTCATTATTTCGTGCTTAGATCTCCGCAATAATCAAATTATCAAACCAGACTGATTGTACTTTCCCTTATATTATTGTAATTTCATTTTGTTATGTTGTAATGCTTTGCAATACTGTAAGGATTTATAGTCATGCAAATAAAGCTACTTGTTGTTAAGTTACCGTCTCTCGTTAAGAACTCGAGCTGTTTGCTTTTTTCATACAACTTTAATCTTGCATAAATTGACACGTATTTAGCGTGCTCTAGTTTCTTTGAGGAATAATGATTTGCTGTTGATTTCATTTCAGGATGTTTTTCCTGACAAAGCAACGGAAAGAAAGATTCTTTCGTTTGCAATCAAATGTCCAAGTGAAGATTGTGACTGGACTGGTGAACTAAGGAACAAAGAGGTAAAAACTTAAACGATTTTATACAAATATTTATTTTCGCCACTTTTAGTGACCTACGTTTTTATTCATGTAACATGCAGGTCCACTTGGAAACATGTCCTTTTGAAGTTGTTCCATGTACCAACAAAAATTGTCACATGACTTTAAAAAGGAAAGATCTGGAGCAGCACGTGACGATCACGTGTGAGTGGAGGATTATTGAGTGTGAATACTGCGGAGAGCCATTCCCAAAGTGTCAAATGCAGGTAAAATAAATAAAGAATAGAGACCCGCTGGAGGATCATTCCAGACTTGCTTGGCCTGCAAGATAGGACTACATTTAAAATGTTTCAGGTTGAAACATAACGGCCCTTCGGATGTTATATTCTCAAAATACAAAGATCTGCCATTGAGATTGTTGGAACATAATCTGCCATTAATTGACTATCAAGTGTTCCAGTACGTGCCATACATAAGAGTCGACAACGCTTGAAAAAAATCTCTTCTGCCAGCTACTTCCATACAAAGCCACTGATTGAAAAATATTGTCCAACGAGACAAATTTTGTTATAAAAAAAAATTGTAAGTCGTGCGGTGTCATACAACGTGACGGATAATTCATCATCAGTGTTTTGCAACTGAGAAACAATCGGCTACGTTTGTCAATAAAAGGCGAACTAACAATCTCTCCTCACGTTTGCAGGATCACGTTGGAAAGTGTACGAAGTTTCCCGTGACCTGCCCCAACAGCTGCGGTGATTCTATTCCCAGAGAAATGGTAAAGATTTCATTGCTGTCTTGCATCTTTGGATACCACCACCTCTCCTCATTCAATACTTAACACTGACAGGCAGTAAGCAATGCCTGGTTGCATTTTCAGTTCAAGCGGCCTGCTTTCCAGCTAACGCAATGAGGCTCAATTTCAGTGTAATTAACCAATTCGGTTTCTTTATCTATTTCTCAGATTGAAGACCACATTAACAACGTCTGTCTACTGACGTTTGTCTCTTGCCCATATGTTCAGATCGGCTGCGATAAACGGGTAGGTGCAGCCTGTCGTCAGTTTAAAACAGTGATTTTGCTCTTAACAGGCATGATGAACGTATAAACACTAAAATTAATGGAGCCGCTAAGAGCAAATCCAGGATTAAACAAACATGTAACAAAAAGCGAATGCGTAAAAGGTGTTATAACGACAACTGTCTTTATCACCATCAAATTATGCAAGGGTTTGTAATTGATACCTCTTACATGATCATAGGTGTAAGAAGTGAAGAGAAATATAAAAGCGTTCTCTGGCTAAAAAATATAAAAAATCCGAGCTTTCCGCTGCCTGTACTACAGTCTTCGAAAGGGTGAAAGAGAATGATGATCACATCGAGATCCGAGGGATCATTCATTAAGTGATTTGCTACATAGCAACACACACACAAAAAACACAACACAACACAGTTTGAAAAACGCGCCGAGCACTCGCGGTAAACATCAATCGCGTCGTAATCATGCTACCTTTGTCACGGTCTGATCACGTGCGTTAACATTAGCGGGCTACAGTGCACTGTTACTCTCTGATGTAAAAATGTTGCCCGCTCATGGACGTTTTGGCGGGAAACAGTTTGTTTGTTAGATGTCGTGTGACCATGAATCAACCAATAAACGCGCGCGTTGTATTGAGAAAACTCACGCTATATAACAATTATTATTACTGCACCTTTGCTTTTGCTCTATAATTTTCTTTGAATATAATATAAACAACCGAAATCTGTTGATATATAAGTTAAGATAATTAAAAATACAGTTCAGTTTTCTTCGTCTTTTTTTCTCGGTAGGTTCAGCGGAAAAACGTTGATTTACATATTCAGTCTAACATGCGTGAGCATCTCGACTTTGCTTGTGTTAAAATAAACAACACACAAGTTCAGTTGAGTTTAACCGAGTATAATTTTCGGGAGACAACAAGAAACCTGGAGGAAAAAGTGGCGGCACTTCAGAAGCAGTTAGAGAAGAAGGAAATTAAAGATCAAGATAATGAATATACTCGATTTGTTTGGAAGATTAACAAGTTCAGTGAAATTTGGAGCCAGGCGAAGGCAGAAGAAAAGGTAAAAATATCAAGTGCCCCGTTCTGCACAGAAGGTTATGGCTACAAATTAAAAGTGACAGTTTATCCTAATGGCTCCGGGATTGTCAAAAATACGTATCTCTCGGTCTTCATTAGTGTCATGAAAGGTGAATACGACGCCATATTACCCTGGCCTTTCAAAAAGAGAGTAAAGTTTATGCTGATTGATCAACAGGAAGACACAGAAAATCGGGAAAACGTTATCTACTTGCTCATTCCTGGTAAGAGAAAAAACTTTGCAAAACCCGAGGGAGTAGAGAATGCTGGGTATGGTCGGGCTATATTTATATCTCACGAGAAACTGCAAACAAGGCGCTACCTTGTAGATGACACTCTGTTTCTTCAGGTCGAGATCGGTCCGCCATAATGCCCAGTCATTTGCTCACCCCGTTTCTGTAGTCGTGAGCGTCACCACACATAGTTATGATTTCAATCCTTAGTCCGAAAAATCAGAGGCTCATTATTTCTAATGCATCCACTGCGAGAACGCGGAAAATGTTTCTTCTGATGATAGTGCTTCTGAGCTTTTATCATGGAATAATAAACAAAGATTCTTTGAATCTGTGTGACAAGGTGTATGTCCCCGCCTTTTCTCAATGTTCAGGTGGAAACTTTACCAACGCAACGAAAGAGTATTAAACGGCCAACAAACTTACCAAAATATGGTCAACAAAAAACAAAGGGACCGGCTGAGCACGGAATAATAGAAGTTATTTATTTTTTTTTAATATTCTTATTGTAAAGCGCCATGGGCAACTAGTGGATTTGGCGCTATATAAATATTATTATTATTATTATTATTGGTCTGGTTACTGTTTTTGCCCATGTGCGAAATTGAGTTTGCAATAAATGCTTAGGAATGAACAGGACATGTTTCCCCTATTCCCTACAGCAGTCAGTAAAATACAACTTTGTTGGAGGAAACCTGATCCCTCCAGAATGCAGAGCCAGGCAGTAAACACCTTGAGGGAGAAAAGGTTGCGAAACTACGGTTCCTTTTGTGTGTACGGGAACACAGATGACGTAAAACAAAAGGAACAAAGAACGACAATAATACAAATGCAAAACAAGACCAAAAATACAATGCCTCACAAACAATAGAAGACAATGAGTACCGGTACACGCAGAAAGACCCGAAACTACATTAACAAGCTACGTGAATAGAAAGAGTAAATAAAATAAAATAAAATAAAATAAAATAAGCACACGTAAGGCAGCAACGCCAGTCTAGAATGATTCCCTTCAGTAAAAGCCACCGCATGACCTCACTTCTTATGTTGCTATGGCAACCGTAAAAAATTCGATGAACCGTGAAAACGTGAAAACGTTAACTTTCTGCTTTTCTTCGAACCGTAGCAAATAACAATTAGTTTCCATACTGCAGGTAAAGATCTAATTAAAAGTTCTGACTGCAATTTTGTGCAGTTGGTGGCCATAAACGGCATTGATGGGTATTTATGGTGTCATAATGCATTTCTTCTGTAAACCTCCCAGCGTCAATGCGTTAATGAAAAAATAAAACTTTATCACTGCGGCCAAACTTTTTAAATTTATA